>VWPW01026100.1:433339-466436 GCA_013389825.1 Crypturellus undulatus
GGCCGGCGCCGCCAGGGGGCGCCCCGGGCTCCCTCCCCCGGCACGTGACGCGAGGCCGCGGGCCGCGCGCCGGGTCACAACGGTCGTAACGGCGGTTCCTGGGGCTGCCGCCCTGGGGGCCGCTGCAGCGGCCGTTGGAGCGGCCGTTGGGACGCAGGGCGCACCCTCCCGCCAACCCCCCGGCACCTGAGGGGAGCCCAGGGCCACGCGCCTCAGGGCAGCAGCTAAAAGCCGGGCTTGGGGCTGCCGCCCCTGGTTCCCCTGTCCCACGGGGCACCCTGGCTCCGCGGGTGTTTCGGGGTCCCCCGAGGCGCCTGTCAGGTTACACACCAGGGAAGTGTGTGCTCATGGGCAGGGAAAATGAGCACCCAGCCTTTGCTTTTGGCCCCGCTCTTGGCTCCGTTGAGGCTGGGATTAGGTTTTTCTGCCGTATCTACGTTTGCCAGCATTGCACAGAGCCGCGGTGGCTGCCGCTCGGACACTGGATGTTTGCAAAGGGAGCGTGACAGTGTCATGGCAAATGTGTGCGTGCCAGCAGGACAGAGCGGGAGCACACAGCAAAGCGAGGGGCAGCGGCTGCGGTGTGGGGCGGCACGGCGGACTATGGCCGGTGGCGCTGCGCCGCGTGCCAGCTTCTCCTTTGATAAAGAGATACGGCGTCCTTGGTATGCGTGGTATTTCCTCGCACTAACAGAAGTGACCTTGGGCATGACGAAGACCGAGCTTGCTGGCTGCAAGCTGCATTGCGATGGCTCAGGTGAACGGCAGCCTTTTCCTTTAGGCATCGTATCCTGGTGTGCTACTGTATTACAGCGGAGCGAGCGCCCGCGGCCGCACTGAGTCACACACAGGTCCGCTTCGCCGCTGTCCTTCCTCCCACAACGGCAGTTAGCAGACGCCACGAGCAAGCTGGTGAGAAAGGAATGCAAGTGGAGACCAATCCTTTCCCTAACATCACCTCCCCGCTTCACGCAGGGTGAAGCGTAGGGGCTTTCTGAGCAATAGGTGCCATCTAAACCACAAATATGTTGAGTAAACACCAGTGGCCCTAGCTAGAGATGTTCATACCTGTTTATAATTCACCTTTCTAAAACTGAGGAGAGAAAGCTCCTCTCTGAGGAGAGAAAGCTGGCTTATATATAATTCCTTTACACCTTTCCTGCATGGGAGTTGTCTGTTTTTCAGAGTGGGGATTATATCTTCTGTGTATGTAGGGCAATCCTTCCCGGAATATCAATGTATCTGTACCTGTATTGTGAATTATTAGAGTTATGATAAGAATCCACCAGCAGAGGTCACCTAGCTACACATAAAAAGTAATAGCTCACTGAAATAATAAACTTTATTTTTACCAGCATCCAAAAGTTGGGAGAGAAATCAAGTGCTTGTGTTTCGATTTGTTTTGGTGTTTGAAAAAGAAAAGGGAAGCAGAAGGCAGCTTTGTGGGGTGAAAGGTAGCTATCATTCCTGTATAAAACACAGATTTGCATAGCCTTTCTAGGCCTGTCACAAAACTGCGTTTAATGCAAGCATATATTTAAAAAGAGATTTTCCTCCTGAGATTCCCTTTTTTTCAGGGCATGCACATAAAGCCTAACTGACTCATACTGGTTTGAGGTGTTTTCATCATTGTCAAAGTTCCGAGTTATAAAGTATTCTTGTTAGCTGACAAAAATGGCATACAGGCTGAAAAATGTGTTTCCTCTGAGTAAAACAGCACAAACGTGATATTGTGGCAGCCTGTGAAGGTGTTATTCATTTATTTTCTTGAAAAAAATATCAGGAATTTTTGGTAAGAGTTTTTAAATATTATTGTTGTCAGGGATCCATATCCTCTGATTGAGCAATTTCTGATGGCTCTATTTGCAGGTCTCAAGACTTAACTGGAATCAAGATGTCCTGTTGCTTGTTAGAGGAATGCTCGACAGATTTACATTCAGTTAACAGTGACCCAAGTGGCTTATTTCGGGATGTGAGGATTACCAGGCCAGGGGATGGGGTTTTTCCAAGGAAGTGGATAACCCTCTGTCCATGTGCTGAAGGTTGGGAAAGCCTGAGCAGGTCTGTGTCATACAGAGAAACCTTTTGGGAATTTTGCCAAAGAAGGAAGAGACACTTAGTTGTAGCTGTTTGCAGTATGGGTCTGTAACAGTATGAGTCATGGTAGGGGTCTTACAAGTAGCATGAGACTAAACTTTGGCCACCAGTCAGTGTTTGCAGGCTGGAAATACAAAGTCACATCCAGCAATAAAAGGGCTTGCCCTAGGTCTGGAAGCTGGTATGTTTGCACTGCTACCCATTTGGGCAAGAGAAGAGGGGACGGCTTCTCCAGCAGGCTCTACCCTCTCTGTCTTGAGTACTTTGGCCAGCCACAGCTGAGACGGTGTTATGGGATGAAAACTTAGCTGGTCAGCCAGAATCTGGTTTTAATGTTCCAGCTGGAAAATGCCATGGCACGGATAGAGTTTTCTAAAGGACATTTTGTATAGTGTCAGAAATGTTAAATGCCTGCTTATCAGCAAAACAATAAAAGGAGATTGTAAAACTGTGCCGTTCTGTCTAGGGAACAAGGGGAGAAACATGCTGCTTTCTGCAGATTTGAAACACAATCCTCAACTAAAAGAAAGTTGCATAACCTTCACTCGTGGCCTCTCTTGCATCTTCCTTCCCTCCTAGAGCTGTCCAGGGCTCCTCCATGCCTTCTTATGCCAGAGGGGGGAAGCTTTTCTTCTGCCTTTCTTATATAACATGTAAATTCAAGCACAAACTAATTTAGTCTTCTTGAAAGTGACCTTATTCTTATCTGTCACTACCCAGCCTACAGTGTATTTAGTTCTTGTTGGAGATACCTAGGCTATCAGGGTCCTTGGGAAACATGATTTCTGGTAAATCAACTTTCCTCATTTCTTCTCACCTCTAATTAGTGAGTTTTCTCAAAGGATCTAAAAGCCCATCTCATATTACACTCCTGGCCCTCTTAAAGTGCTAAGGGGAGGAGAGGGAGGGTTAGCTATTAGTCCAGCAACCTCAGCTCCAACTATTTGTAGCATGCATTTGGATATTTTCCCTCCCAGTTCCATGAAGGATTATTTTCCCACTCAAATTCACACCACATACTAAACTGTTTAAACTAGGGAGGAGGGTGGAGCCATAGGATGCTCGGTGCAAAAAGCTCATCACCATATGAAAAACGAAAACTCTTTTCTGCACGTACATGTCCTGGCACCAAGTGACATGACTGGATGGCATTTAATATGCTAGAGTCCCAGCACGAATGTCAGTGCCCAACACAGCATCAGGTGTTACCACCTCTCAGCTTCCTTAACTCTTCAACAGCTCTGCCATGGGGTATTGGCTTTTACTTGCGCTGAGACTGTCACTGCTGGGTAAAGTCAGGCACTATAGAAAGCTATAGAGGTACCACGGCACCAGTGAGGATGTCTGCAACAGGTTTTCTTCTATTCTGCACTTTAATTTTGTTATCAGTGTCTGTATTTCCATGGCCAAGCTGAGCAAAGGACTGATGAGGCTGCTAGCAAACGAGTGCAAAGGCAAGTCTGAGGACTAGCTTTTGGAGTTGGGCAGGTTTTGTTTCTTATGGTATTTCTATGTTTATTTAAAATCAGAAGAAGTCAGGTCCTCCTTCCTGAAGGAGCTAAAAATGGCTAGATAAACTTGTTGACAACAGTTATGTAAATATTTTAAAGCCCTGTAAAAGAAAGCAGGCAGTCAAAACTTAGTTGCAGCAAAAATCAAAACAGCACAAGGCTCAAACAGAAGGGAGAGCCAACTTCTTTACTGAGCAAAGGTCACAGTGTCTCCCAGGGTTAAAACTGTTGTTACCAGAAACATGAAAAGGATGGCTTGCAAAGATTCAGGTTTCAAAGATACTATCGTGAAACCTTCATCTGGCATGTACTTTCCACAAGGAAGAAGTGGAGGTATCAGGGAAATGTTTCGCAAGAAGCCAAGCCAATGTTTTAGGAGAGGGAAAATGTTGTGTGGGAAAAAGAAAACAGTTTAAATAACCTGTGAATAAAGACTTCACAGGACTTTTAAGTGAGAGTTAACAGGACTTCTCTACTCGCACCACCTGCCTCTGCCTTGTGCCTTCCTCAGCACTTCCCCTCTCTTCCTTGCGCACAACCATTGAAGGAGCTCCTCTTGTTCCAACCCTTTATTCTGTATTTGCTGCAGGGCAGGAGCAGTAACTCGAATACCAGGGACAAGGCGAAGAAGTGAGGCTCTGTAGGTGCAACACAAGGCAGGAGCTGCTCTCCCAGACCTCATGTTGATGACAGGCAATGGTCTACATGGTTCTCAAAAAGGCACCGTCACCTGCACACTCAGTCATGGCTGAGGGTGTAATTTCTGCTGTGGTAGCTCATGATCCCACCCTGCTCTTGGTGTGCTGCTACACAGAAGCCACGAAGGATTTGAACCTCTGGTCCTTTGGCATGAAAACCCAAATATACTGCAATGCTTTACTTGGATTTCATTGTCAAATTGATTTCTAGGAGTTATAAGGCGAAGATCCCACTTCTAGCGCAGAAAATCTTGAGCTGCAATTTGTTGAGGTCTGGAGGAATATTGTGGGGAAGCAGTCCTGTTTTCTCTCTGTTCTCTTGCCAAAATATCTAACACTTACCACTATCAGAAAAAAAAATGCTGAGCTAGATGGTGTGGTTCAGTATGACTGTTTTATATTCTTATAGTATTGCCTGAACTTTAAGGCTTTTTGTTTGTTTTTGTTAAAAAAAAAGAAAGAAAGTAAAGGATGTGTTTCTGCATAGTCTGCAGCTCTGTTCCACCAAGGTCAGAAGAAAAAGCAGTATGAATTACGTATTCTAGAAGTGTGAAAAGATGGTAAAACATTACATGTTTAGATACTCAGTTGGTTAAGAATGGGATATGCAAAAATGAACTTAACTATGGTGAGGGTTATCATCAATAAATACAAAATACTAGTGTGAAGACCTCAATGGAAGGAAAATACAGAATAGAAATTGTAACTTGTACAAAATGTTCAATATACAGATCTGATTCCATACACAGCCTTTTTAAGAAATACAGCCAAGTATGACACATTGCTTATTTGCAAATGATGGTTCGTGGGGGATGAATCCACTTCGGTGACTTGCTCCAGGTCACATGAGAAAGCACTGGAAAGGCAGAGAGGTGAGCTGAGCTCCTCAAACCTCAGCTCTGTCCTCTCTGATACATTACCATCCTTCTCCAGGACACAAAGATTTGCTTAACAGAACTAACTTCAGCTATTTTGATTTTGCCCATCCCCTGGATTTTATGCTGCTCTGCTCAGAAAAGGCATTCCCAAGAATTTATTTTCACGCAGCTCCCCAAAAGGAAGTTTTTCAAATTCATGAATTCCATTGACTTTTCATGTTTCCTTTCACGTGCCTGGTTTCTTTGCCACGTGTTATGTAACTAGCCCCACAAAGACCAGAATTAGTAGATTTTTAAGATCTATCTGGATCTACTCTTTCCTTACGGCATAGAAGCCTTGCTGAAATTAATGTCATTAGCATTAAAAAAAAAAGAAAAAAGAAAAAAGAAAGAAACAATATGAACTATGCATTCTGGAAGTGTAAAAAGATGTAAAAAGATATTTTAAGCATGGCATTGAGCTTGGTTACAGGGCAGCTCGTTCGCCAGAACATGTTGCTTTGGTCATTGTTTTGACACCTCTATTTTGAGCTTAGGACTAGGTGAGCAGATTTACCAAAATTCCACCATTTCCTTGTGAAAGAAACAAGTACATATTAGGAAGTACTTAGACGCATCCTGATTAGATGCATCCTGAGCCACAAATATGGTTTTACTTTCCTTTGCTTAAGTTGTAGAGTGTACAGCGTAACTTCTTCCCAAGATCAATCAACACTCTATTTTTCCCTACATCGTTTCCCGGAAAGTCGATAAGACAGTAGCCTCATATGAACAAACACCCTTAGCATAAAAGAACTACTCATTACCCATTTGAGTAGATGTTTGCGACTGCATTTCTGACAAGAGTATACTTTGAATGTAAGAGAAATGCTGACTTCATTTCCCCAACTGCAATTCCTGGTCTCTATCTGACCTTGTTTCTCTCGGGAGAAGGCAGCTTTGTGAGGAAACATTACATTGAACACAGCCCAGCTGTTTCGTGCACCCAGTCTCAGCTTTGAACAAGTTACACAAAATGCTGCCCGATTGGGAAAAGCTGTAAATAAATTTCAACAATCAAAATTAAATATAGAAGCTCTCCTGTTTTCCTGGCCAATTTATACACATGGAAGTATCTACTTTATACATGAGATAAACTATGGACCACACAGAGGCAAGCGTTGCTGTGGCACTTGCTCACTGGTAACAGTGACAGGAAGGAGATTTAGTTACCTGTTGGGGCCAGTAAAGAACAAACAGCAGCTTTAGAGTTGCTGCTGCCCCAGCACTGGGCTGAGATCACATTACTGCCACCATCCCCTGCCCTCGGTTGCAGGAAGGAGACTGCTGTGAAGTTTATAGACAAGCAGTAACATCCCAACTGCTAGCAGCACGCGCCGGTGCCTGGGAAACATGGGTGGTGAGAAATTATTGGAAGGGAAGATGCAGAATCCAGCAAGCAGCTAGAAAGCTGCGATGAGTAACAGGGCTGCGTGTCAACATTTGCCATATATGACATGCAGGACCTAGGAATAAAGCCAGCTCTTGGGTCTGCTTTGAATAAGCAGCCTTGAGGCATGTCTCTATTAGGAATTTTTAACCAAACATTCCCATTTTGGCTAAGCAGAAGCCAAGTTAGCACCATTGGGAACATCTCTGCTGTCTTGGTGCCGGCAGCCAGACTTCACTGTTGTTGTTGCTCCAAGCAGATTTAGGTGCTGTGGCACTAAACGGCAATAAAAATAATCCTTAGTGTCCTATAGGTGTCTGGAGCATCCAGTGGAACTGGAGCCCCAGGAGGAAAGGCAGCAAGTGGAGCCTTTGCCAGAGAAACGTGGCCAACGTGAAGAGAGGCTCAGGTCTCCCGCTGAGCCCTCCCGGGTGGGCTGGCCTAGGCAGCCAGCAGTACTGCCACCACACAAGTAGCTTCATCCTCTCCATTACCCAAGAGGTTGGTAGTGACTGAAATGGGAAAAAAAATGCGTGCAAACATCAGGCTCAAAGGTGTTGGAGGACTGGAGGCATTGTTGTGTATGGAGCAAAATGCAGTGCTGTGTCTTTCTGGATAAAAACAGTTTGTGGATGATAAAGATGCTAAAGACTTTTGCCACTGTTAGTGCCAGGTCTATATATGCAGAAAAACACTCATCATCTTTTGACTCATTCTAGTTAGATTAGATGGACTCTGAGCTCTGGTTATCCCATCACCCTTGGTATAGCTATATGTGAGCAGCTTTTGCCTTAAGAAGTGGTATAGACAAATTACTCCATAGTGTGATTTTCCCAACATTTATTATCTCTTTACACTTATAACAACATTTTCTTATTTAAAGACAAACACATTTCATATGTGTAAACAAGATTATGCTATAGAACTGTAGTATTGAGTTTGATCTTAACAGGCACAGTGAGGAGGAGCTTTATCTTACATTAGGTGTAGAAGGAGCCTTGTAAGAAGAAGAGCCATAAATATCATGGAGTTGTAGCCTAGCCCAGAAAACAGAGCAGCTTTGCTCAAAATCTTGCAGATGTATTTAGTTTCCTGGTGAAAATGCTCTTTCTCAAAACCTAATTGCACATGCTGAAGCCTGCAGAACAAGTTTAGTTTTAGTTTAGGAGTACAGAGCACTAAGGATGCCTAAAGCTGATTGGAAAAAGGTTTATAGAATTTTATTTTCAGTGACCTTCAGCAGTTATTTATTTGCATAATTTGGTTCCTAGTTTTCAAGATGCCTGTAAAATCTTACTTTTTGCTAGAAAAATGAAACTCTTAATGTAGAGAAAACCCCAGCTAACACAAGATGAGCAGGCACTAAATTAGAAAATGTGTTATTTGGCATAATGGACAAAAATCAATGAAAGTCCTTAATTGCTTTTTCTGAAATTTTCTTTTCAGGTTGTGCCATATGAAACAGCTTAGAGCTTTGCATATTCTAACTTTCTTGCTTCCGTAGCAAAATGGAAGTCAAAAGCAGCAAGGCAAAGTGACCCAAGGTAAAACCCACTTACCTTCACAGGAAACCAGCTCAGTATGAGGCAAAGCAGAAATCCCCAATTCCTTTTTCTAGGGAAATTATTCATTGCGTTTATTAGCAGTTGCCGGTTTCATTTTCTTACTCTGTCCTGAGTGTAAGGAAATACTGAGACAGATAGGGACCATTTTTGCTGTGTCCAATATTCACAGACTTTCCTCTCTCTTTCACTTCTCACCCAATAAACATCAGCCATATCTTTAATGAAAGGTCACATCCTGCCCGCTTTATCTCAGAACTGTGCGAGGTATTCCTCAAAATGGGAGGGTGGTGGTTTCCCCAGTTGGTAGTAAAGTGGTATATTTACTGGAAACAATTATCATGGGGTCAGAGCCCACTTGCCATGCAGGTGCCTCTGTGCACATGCAAGCACTTGGAAAACCAAATGGTGGGAACTGAGCTGGCATGAATCCTGTGGCTTCTAGGACCTTACCCCTGTGTTAGGAACATCAGCAAATGAGAGTCTTGGAAATGAACAAGCGGCGTCAGTGCTCCCATCTCTGCAAACATCACACCCAGTCGGAAAGGGACAGGATCTGATAATGCTCTCCAAGAGAGGGCAGTGGTGCAAGCTGTTTAGCAAGCCCAAGGAGGGAGCGCTCCAGCTCTGCAGTCTGGAAGAGCATTTATTGTAAACTGCTCTTTGAGATAGGTAATCTGCAGTACATTTCCTTGGAGCAAAGTACACGGTAGCAAAAATATATAAAAAAATAACTAGTTGCATGCAATCTGAACTACAATTTTGTAAAAGTGAAAGCAAGCCTTTTCTGACTTCTTTTTTTTGGTCTTTATCACAAGGGGCCAGACTTTCTCAAAGGCTACTTGACAGCCCACAGTCCTGAAGTCTCGTGTTTCTGGGCTTACAGGTCAGGGTCTTTGGTCACCCTTCTGTACTTACCCGCCTGCCATGAAGCATCTGAGCCCCCACTGTATTAAATCAAAAGCTGAAGAGCTTCGTGGAGCAGATGGCACTTTTGCAATACAGTTACTATTAGAGAGAATTCATTAATAATAAAAGAACTTCAGTGATGGAAAAAAATCTTCATAATGCATATTGCATTGCCAAACCAACCAAACAACCAACAAAAAAACCCAAACCAACCAACCAAAAACAATCTGCAACAATCTTATTTCTTATCTTCGCTTTTCAGGGAGGTCAGAGACAGGTTTACAGTGGAAGAGAGGCTGCAAAAGGAAAAGAATAACATGGAAAGAAGAAATCCTTTTCTTGAGAAAGGCAGAGAAAATTATTTCTTCAGGTACCGAATGATGAATCTGAATGCCAAGAGTGGAACCCACCTGGTTCAGAGCAGGGAATGGATACCTCGTTTCAGCATCAAAGTGCCAAAGGAAATGACTTGTATAAGGAGAAAACAGAAGGAGCTCCTTCCATCTGTAATGCTCTATAGTCCTAGTCGGTCCTGTGCTGGAGAGACTGCTCAGCTGCTTGAGACTAAATGGCAATGATACCAGGACTGAGGACAACAGACAATTGCAGAAACTGCATTTGTTTAGTGGAGAAAAACTGAGGCTGAGACTTTAATAAAAAGCCTAACACAAGTTACTTATGAACTGAGCATATCTTGCCTGCATTACAAACATGTCCTAACTAAAGAATTCCACCAGATTATTTTTACTGCTGCTTTGCAGACTGAATTTCCCTTCCCAGTTCATTTGGGCACAACTCATTCTCTCAGAGTTCTTCCAGATTTGCATTTATTGTTTAGACTAACCAACTCTTTTTCTGCTAAAATAAAAATAAAAAAAAAAAACAGGAAAATTGGATTGCTAATGCTGTTAGGTGCAGATGATAGGCATCATAGTATATTGTTACTGCAACAGGGAAAAGCTGAAACCTGTGCTTATCTGTTCCAGCCTTGCTACAGCTTGCATTCCTCTAGGTGGTGCCTTGCCCTAAAGTTTAATGCCAGGAGCGGGGCACCAGCAGCGCTCAGGTTTTGCTCAGAAAGTTGGCCAAGTGCTGCCAGCAGCCCCATTACCCACAATGTCCCACCATGGCTCCCAGTGGCACAGGGAATGAAGTGGACAGTTCTGCTGAGGTCCTTTCACAGAAGCTTTTTGGGGGAGACTGGGGGAAAAAAAAAAGAAAAGAAAAGTTTGCTTTGGGAAAAGGAAACCTCAGGTAGTACTAGAGAGCTCCCACTCAGCGTCAGACACTTGCTGTGTCAGTTCAGGCCTTCCTTCCAGAGTCCAGTGAGACCCCTTGGTCTAGAGAGGCTGTGGGTCAGGCCCTTAATCCCAAAGACAAACATTAGTTCCTTGCTCTGAGGCTGCTGAAAAGCTCTGTCAGCTGGAGAACTGGTGTCTCTAAGGAGTTGTAAACAAGATTAGTCCCTTCAGAATAAAGTGTTGGAAGAGAAAAATCAAATGGCTAAGCTCTGGGAGAGAGTGCCCGTTAACTTGTTGCTCTGCAGCGTACTTGGTAAACTGAGCTATATTAAGAAGTCCTTTATGGGGCAGGAGCAATTCCTGGAAACACTTGTGGAGAAAAAGATGCTTGTAGATCGTGTAAAGATGCTCTTTGTCCTTAACTGTGAAGAGGAGCAATACTAAGGATAGGAAATGGAAGGATGTGGAGAAAGTGGTTCTTGGTATTGCACTTATATTTTTGAGGTGAAGCACATGGACCAAGGAGGTCCATAGTCTTGGGATGGTGGGTCATAGCACAACCCTACACCATGTCTCCCTTTCCAACCCACACCATATGAGTAGGGGGAAGAGCATGACCTCTGCTTTGAAGCGAGCTATTTGGCAACCATATCCATGCAAAGTTAAAATCAACTCCAGTAGGGCTGAGACACTCCTACTAACTTACATTAGACCCAAATACGCCCTTTCATGAAAAACACGTTCACTGACTCCTAGTCGGGAAGACTGGGACTTCCTCTTGTGCTGTACCCTCCTACCGAGACCAATGACAGTGCTCTGTATTGGGCCGGACAGGGAAGAATTTGCCCTTGCAAATCCCCTCTAAGGGGCATCCAAAGGGAGGAGCAAACCCACGTCCAAAGGANCACTGACTCAGTGAACGTCGGGAAGACTGGGCCCGTCTTGGAGGACTTCCTCTTGTGCTGTACCCTCCTCCCGAGACCGATGACAGTGCTCTGTATTGGGCCGGGCAGGGAGGAATTTGCCCTTGCAAATCCCCTCTAAGGGGCATCCAAAGGGAGCAGCAAACCCATGTCCAAAGGAGATGTGGTGCTTCATGTAGAGGGACACTGGAGGAGGGACATTGCATGAGTTCATCCATGAGGCAGGACATGCCTTGCGGGGCTGGGGGGAAGCGAACATCTTCTTTGACATACGCCGCTTTCTTGATCAGGCTACAGGATTAGCCCTTGGATTTGTTTTTCAGATGATCCCATGCTAACAGCTTTGGGTGGATTTGCTCTGCCTTCTCCACATGGAGTCCTCTGACCTTTTAATCCCCTTGAAATAACCTATTCCTCCTCCTCCTCCTCCTTCCAATCCCTCCAGATCTCTTTTTGTTGTTTTTCTCCTGGACATGTTTTGAGAGCTTGCAGCAGCTTTTCGGCCAGGCTTGGTAATTAGCTGGCATCTGTAGTCGCCTTTCTCCCACTGGGCTGTGCCTGGTTATAGCTGTAGCTCCCACCAGAGTAGTTGCAGAACAAGGTGTTGTGTATTGAGGGTATTAGACTTAAAGTTCCAAAGTTTTTCAGGGCTAAATTGAACTGTAGGCAGTTGGTACCCAAGGCCAAGTGCAGCTGAGCTGTGCACGGTGGGACAAGGAGAAAGTTAAAGAGAGAAACCTGGGGTGGAGATGGTCACGTAACTGAGATGAAATTCCCCTAAGGAGCTATGGTCTGTGGCAGATGCAGAACCTCCTAAAACTCAGCTGCAAAGATGTTTAGTGAGTGCTGGGTGAGCATGCGCTTGATAGGCCCCAGGTCAACTCGCATACTTTTGAGGCTGGGGAGGAATAAACCCAGTGAGTAGCACATCCACAGGGAGCTCCTGCCAGGTTCAGCCAGGGCATGAGAGCACACTGCGTTTTCTCCCGGAGATGGGTATCACGCTCTGTCTCTAGCCCTCTGTCAACACTTGCTGAAATAAGAGGAGGAAGTGGCTCTTTAAAAGCACTTTCGTAGTGGTGCAGAAGGGGAGTAATTAGTCCAGATTTATTCTTTTGGCCACAAACAAGCCAACATGATCCCTTCTCCAATTCATTACCTTCAAACTCATGTGTGGAAAAAATGCAGACACTACTTAGAAAGTTGCTTCAATTCACATGAGACTTATCTGAAGTCCTTAGATCTTAAATTCAATGCTAACATAACTTCAAAGTTAAGTATACACTCAAGTTCTTCTCTCAGGAAAGATGGCTTAAGCATATTTGTATTTCAAAAGCTCTTTTCCCCTTCTTTTCACAATTCCTGTGAGCAAAAAGGAGTGATCTTATGGTATGCTGACTACTAGATGTCAGAGCATATTGAGTATATTCTGCATATTGAGTGTTTTCTCAGCTTTAAACCAGAAAAGGGTAAGACTCCCGCAGCATTTATGGGGCTGACAGCTTTCTCTCATTTTCCTCTAGGGAACATTGGATGTAGCAGAAACTCCCAGAAAGGAAGTTGGAGAGCGGTGGATGGCAGATGTGTTCATGCATGACTGTATTTAGTGCGTGACAGTGTGAGAATGCGGCACATGGAGGCGGAAGAGGACGAGGAGGAGGAGGAAGGGAATGTGCTACCTGGCGCCAAAGAAAGAGGGGGATCCCCAGCCCAAGGGAACAGCAAGAAGCAGTTATCTCAGTAGCTCATTCCATATCTCCCATACAAGGACATCAGGTTTCAGAAGGCCCAGATATTTCTTTGCATGGGAAAAACCATGTCCAGTTTCATTTAGGAAATAAAACTCTGCCAGGGTCACACTTTCTGAACTGATCCCGATCTCACATAGTAACTCCATATTTTTTTATGTCGGCAAAAGCACGATTCAGTTTTCACACACTTTTGCAAACCTGTAAAGAAGAATGCAGAGATCTATAGCAATTTTACTGCAGGTTTCCTTAAAACTAAGGTTTGATCCTAATGAATGATTGCATGAAACACATAGGGAAGCAAGTACATCTGGAGATATAACATAAGGTAAACAGCCTCATTTCATCTGTCCTGCTGTCCAGTGATACAAAAAAGAAAAACCTTTACAATAAAGTCTTAAATCAGGATGTTTTTTCTCTTTCATGGCAGTAAGGGAACTTACCTGATTAATATTTTCCTTCCTACTCAGCAGGGGAAGGAAAATGGGAACCTGATTTCTAAACTCAGTTTTCAACTTCAGCAGAAGCTTGTTTCTGCTTTGGATGTTTTCTGAGCGTTGGTCTTAGTAGTGTTCAAACTTAGATCCCAAATGTCCATGCTTACCCAGAAACTCAATGAATTTAAGGGAAGCAGATGGTCTCTGAGCAGCTGTTAGTCTGGTTCTGAGTGCAACGGAGGATCTTATTAAAATAATAAATTTCCATAGGAACTGCTACTGCAGCACTTTTATTTTTTAGTGTTTTTTTTTTTTTTTTTTTTCCAAGAGGGAAGTTATGCAAGGCCTGTTGGATGATATCAGCACATCTGGACAGCTTGGAGACTGGGAAGTTTGGAAGAGAGGGAGAAAAAAAAAAGGAAAGAAGAAAAAACTCTGTGTTTTCCCTCAGGTTGGGGCAAAGAAAATATTCCCTGGCAGGGAACTACAAACTCTACCCTGAGGAGTGGCCTAGTGGGCTGTCTGCTGTCCAGAAGGCCCCTGCAGTTGGTATCCCTCATAACCAGCCAATAACTAGGACTGCTGCAGTGGGAAGTGCAAGGCCAAGCACTTTTGTTCCTGTTTCCAGCCCTGAATGCTTGCACCATAGCTACGGTTTGTATTTATGCTCCAGGGAAGCAGCCACGGGAGGGCTTTCCCCTCTTCCTGCCCGAGCAGTCTTGCGCAAGGGCAGGTGCTGGATGCACTGGAGCAACATTGGATTGACCCTACAGATCGGCAAGTCACGGCCTTGCGGGGCTACCGATCCTGGGCCATGGGGCCTGCTTGGTGTTTGGCACCTCCCATTACACCCTCTCAGTGCCCCTACGAGAGCACAAGGGCAGCAACTACCTGCTTTTTAGTTCAGGTTCTCATAGCAGACAGGGCAAGCCCAGATTCACGAGTGCCCAGGGCAGGAGCGATGGTGCAGGGTCCTTCTGGCAAAAGGAAATCTCCCTGTTCAGGTAAAAGCTTCTGAAAGGGCTACGGAAGAGGAAAAAATAAATTACTTTGGTTTAAGCTTGCGTACACATCTTCATGATATAACTGGTTTTCAATAGAGCCTTCTCTTAAAAACATAATTAGAGGTCAAATATTAATGGACAATATATGTCTTCAAATGTAATTAAAAGCATTGAAACAAAGCTGCTTCTGTCTAGAAAGTTCCTGTGCCTGGCTAAAGTTTCAGGGGCTGGTCATTACTCACAGCCGCAGAACTGCTTAAATCATGTTGATTCATAATTCCTCGCAAGAGGAAAATCAATGCCCAGTGGCTCTCCTCCGAAACTGCGTGCATTAGCGAGGCTGGAGTGCCTCTTCAATAAGATAATACTACGCAGCTAAAATATGTAGAGAGCATCTCCTGAATTCATTATGAATCGATTTTCATCCTTTTCATATTCTTGCTTACAAAGAATTTCCTATATAACATGCTGGGCTATTTTTTTTTTCCCTGCCAGTTCAGCTCCTTCTTTGGTCTTTGGATTTATTCCTTAGGGTTCTCCCACTGCAGCCTGGTGGAGAGAGTTACAGAAGAAAGCAACTCGTTCATCTACTCATTGACACATCCTAGAAAAGAGGTAATAAGGAATTTGTGGTCAGATAAAAGAGGAAATGGCTAATATCCCTTGCGCTGATGGAAAGAAAAACGCCCCCGCAGCCCGCAGCAGCTGCTGTGCCTGGGCAGCCTGGGCGAGCAGGAGCGGGCTTGTCCCCTGCGCGCACGCATGCCGGCTGCATTTCCTCTCCAGGTTTCCAAGCCAGTTTCTGGGGACAGGGATCCGCCACGGGTGGCAAACCAGGCGCTTTCAATCCCTGCCTTGGAAAGACAGGGAGCTGAGGGAGGGATGACAGGGAATCCTGGTCTCCTTTTAAAGGGTTAACCACATAGCTTGCGTCATGCCCATGTTAGTTAGATCTTCCCAGTCTGCTGTCTCTGGAAAAGACACTGGGCAGTGGCACAATTATGTTTTTGCCAGTATAATTTATTTCAGCAAAATAAGCTGTGTCTACAGGCTGTAGCACACGTACTACACCTGTGGCTACACTGGGCAGTTTTGTAGTGTAACCAACTGCAGCATTTACCAGCCATACCACCTTAAAAACTCTGTCCCTCACAGCTGCACGAGGAAAGATATCTAACGTGGATCTCCTCTCCTGTTCTGCTTTTCCTAGGCCATGTTGACCATTCCCTGCCTCAGTCTACTTTCCTGCTAAAGCAAGACTTAAAAAGCTTTTTCTGCTCAACTTTTTGACAAATCAGATGTGTACAGAAAAACAGTACCTGGTATACACATGGTTTGCAAGAGTACTGTGGGACTATATGTGGTCTTAGCCTGCTTCCCTAGAGATTTCCTAACCCATACCCCATACCGGGGCTCGCCCTAGGGGAGCTCAGAAGACCAAACATGGCAACGGGAAGTCTGGAGGGGGTTACACTCGCTGTCGTGCTGGGTGCCAGAAACAGGCCCTGCTGCTCTCCTGCGCTCACCGGCAATTCTCAAGAACACCCAGATGCTGTGGAAATGGTCAGTACTGGGCCCGGTGCTCTTTGCCTTGTTCATCAGTGACGTGGATGAGGGCGCTGAGTGCACCCTCAGCAGGTTTGCAGATGACACCAAACTGGGAGAAGTGGCTGACACTCCCGAGGGCTGCGCTGCCATTCAGAGAGCCCTAGACAGGATGGAGAGTTGGGCAGAGAGAGGTCTCATGAGGTTCAACAAGGAGAAGTGCAGGGCCCTGCACCTGGGGAGGAATAACCCCAGGCACCAGGACAGATTAGGGCTTGACCTGCTGGAAAGCAGCCCTGTGGAGAGGGATTTGGGAGTCCTGGTTGACAACAGGTTAACCATGAGTCAGCAATGTGCCCTCGTGGCCAAGAAGGCCCATGGGATCCTGGCCTGCACCAGGAGGAGCGTTGCCAGCAGGTCGAGGGAGGGGATCCTGCCCCTCTGCTCAGCTCTGGTGAGGCCGCACCTGGAGTACTGGTGCAGTTCTGGGCTTCTCAGTACAAGAAGGACATGGAGCTTCTAGAGAGGGTCCAGTGTAGAGCCACAAAGATGATTAGGGGACTGGAGCATCTATCGTATGAAGAAAGACTAAGCAAGCTGGGCCTGTTTAGTCTGGAAAAAAAGAAGGCTGAGAGGAGATTTGATCAATGTGTTCAAGTACCTGAGGGGTGATTGTAGGGTGGATGGGGCCAGGCTCTTCTCAGTGGCCACTGACAAGATGACGGGTAACGGGTGTAAGTTGAACCACAGGAAGTTCCACCTCCATGTTAAGAACTTCTTAACGGTGAGAGTGACAACTGGGCAGGGAGGCTGCCCAGAGAGGCTCTGGAGTCTCCTTCTCTGGAGATCTTCAATCCCACCTGGATTGAAGAGCCACGTGCTCTGGGTATCCCTGCTGGAGCAGGGGGGTTGGTCTGGATGATCTCTGGAGGTCCCTTCCAACCTCAACCATTCTGTGATTCTGTGTGATTCTGTGTACAGGTGCTCCTCAAAACACAAGGGCTGAGCCAGCATCAGTTCCCTGTACAGGAAACTACACTGTGCTCCACAGTCACCCATATGTGACCATTGCTACTTGTGCAGACCCGTCCCTTCCCCAGGGAATTCAATGCAGCGTAAGTGATGACAACTTAAGCAAGGCACTATTCCTTGTAAAAGGGCTTTTTCTAAATATGAGAGATGCATCATTTGGGGCCTCTGTTCTCTCAAAATTGCTTATGGACTTTATTCTTAATGAGCAGGCTAGGGAGTTTTTCCCCTCCTCTATCTTAATATAAAGAAAATGTTTGAGGCAGCCTTTCCCTTTCGAGTGATCCATAAAGCCTGTGTGCACGTTTACAAATCCATGCCCATGTCAGATTATTTTTATCATTACAATTGTTCTCCCTGCGGAATTGGTTAACATGTTGCTGGCTATTTTCATCCTTCACATAAAAATGAATCTACTGGGTATCACAGAGCTCAGTTATTATGGGTTGCCTTTTTTTTTTTGATGAAAGACTTAAATTGCATCTCAGAAATATGAATTATGGGGCCTAATGTTTCCCCTGAGATTTTAATTTAATACACAAAAGGAGCTGCTTGCTCCCTACTGAGGTCATTACCGAAAAATATTTTCTGTAGTCAACAGAGTAATTGAGACCATTGGAGCTTCTTTCCCATCTCTCCCCACTGCACAACCTCCCCAAAAAAAAAGATGCGTCAATTCTGGCTGACTCAGAAGCTTTATAAGTTCTGTGAGTGATCATGCCTAAGATGTATTTTTTTTCCTGTTTTCCTGCAGAACAAAGAACTGGTGAGAGTCCCTGCTCAGCAGCCCACCTTGCTCCAGTCACCATCCCAATGGAGAACTGCAGGAAATGGTTGCGGCCACTGAGTCCCGGTTCCCATAAGCCCAGGTAACCAAAAATATGGATGGTGGTCTCCCCTCCCAGCACCACAGAGCACCCCTCGCTCCTCAGCCCAAATTTAAGCACAGTGAAAGTGAAAAAATCAGAGAGGCCTAAGGGAGGTTGTCACTGCCGCAGGTCCCTGAAGCGGTCGCGTCCCAGGCGGCCCAGCTGCGGTCAGCCTAAATGGCAGAGCCGTTTCCCACCCATCTGCTTTTTCCTAGTGACCGCCCCGAGGAGATTTGAACTTTCAGGCCGGGCAGTCTAAGGCAGATTCATCAAAGTCCCCATATACTTGCTGAACTCCAGGATAAACAAACACAGCCTTAGGTCAACCCCAAGTTATGGCCCTGCGGGAAGCAGAGGGATGAGGTCCTTGCCAGCGGGTCAGGCCGCAGGGCAGGGAAGACGATCTCACCGCAGCCCCCTCCGCAGTCCCATTAACTGCAGCGACTCAGCTCCTTCGCGTGGTTAAAATTTAAACACTCGCGTAAGTGGTTTGTTGAGCTGGTGCCAGGAAGATCAGCGTCCTGCAGGACTGAGCGCATTAATCGTCGCTCTCAGAGAAGTAGGGGGCAACAGATGAGCCAGAAAGCTAAACAGCTTCAGACCGTTTGATCCAAGGAGAAAAGCAAATTCCAAAGTTGAGGAACCCTCGTGCACTTTGTCAAAAACAAACAAACAAAAGAAGGACGAAGGGAGTTCAGGGTTTCCGTGCCACAACTGTGCTGTGGTAACCATCACTTTGCACGGGTGCAGGATATTTTTGTGCATCAGAGTGAGCCAAGACATTATTCATCATGCTGCTTTGTAGGCACAGATTATGTGCATTAGTAGTATGAGATTCAGCCTCTTCTAACTTGACGCAAACTCTCCAATATTCATTTCCCTCCCTCTTAATTCAGCACTGAAGAACAAAGCACTCAGGAGGATGGGCAGCCAGGAGGAACACTCACTCCCCCGTGGGCACTAAGCTTCTTCAGCGGAAATAGATGATAACAAGTATACTAAAACCAAGAGTAAAGTATGCCTCAGCCAAAACCAATGTACTCCCAAAACAAGACTCTCGATTGCACAGGTTTCTCCCACTGGGGAGAGGACAAGAGAACAAGCGTCTGACACTGGTTAGTCACCTCACTTAATTGCTGCATGCCTGGAAAGCACTCGGGTCTGATGATGATGACGATGACGACAACATATGCTGAACGTACATGCTGAGCTACAGTAAAAGCTTGCAAAATAGCATATATGGAAGCATTATTTTTCCCTGGAGTTGTAGGCACAGAATTCTTTCAGGAGCCTTCTAATTATTTTGTTTTATTTTTTGCTCAGTCTATATAGGAAAGCTTAGTAAAAGGACTGTTCATTCTGACAAGATTCCTCAGGGAAACCTCGAGACAAGATAGCAGTAATTTCTTCCCCATGTAACTCACCAAGAAAAATAACAGAGGAAATAAAGGGGTAATGACACAAAAGGAAAGATTATATTTTAAAAGAGGTTGCTTGATTCTGTTGCAGAGTGAATGTGTTTAACATGACAAACATAGGCCTACCTAGAGAAAATGTGGGAAAATATCAAAGGCAAAGACAATCTTGTAACTAAAACAAGATTGCAAGATTGGCAAGTGAAAGGATAACGGGGAGGGTGAGGAGGACCCCACTGAGGATGGTCTTGTGGTTGGGAGAAAGACATAGTAGTTGGATCAGCTGCCAGTGCCTTTGGTCAGGTGGGGCACCACCAGGCACCCCCGTTGCAGGGATCTTTCCATGCCCCAACCACTTGGCCCCTTTCACTACCCTAGGGAGCTTGGGCAGGGCACCTGCAAAGCCTGGCAGATGCCGCCTGCTCTGGCTTCAAGAGAGAGAACAATAATCCCCAGCGGGCTGCTACTAGCTCTTTTATCACAGAAGATCTTTCTCTGTGATCACCAGCAGCAAGGTTAAGGTGCCTGGAAGCAAAATCTGTGGGTTTAGCCCTGGTAAGAGACCTCAGGACCCATGACTGTAAAACAGGGATAAACAATATTTTCTTTCCTGTTCTTATTCTGGCCCTTTTACACCCCGTAACTTCAAAGATTCACTCACATTGCTGAATTTTGGTCTTACCAGTGAATGGTCCCTTCAACGACAAACAGCTGATTTTATAGTTTGCAGTTGTTTTGATGACTGTCTCCAGGGCCTCAGTGGCACCAGTTATGTCAAGACCACAAATCAAAACAGATCAGGGGGCTTGGACTTTAGGATGCAGATTCTACCCTAGTGAAAATGTGTAAAACACTCAGCAAGCTCCATCTGTTACAGCTTCCACAGCTGAGACGGGTTGTTCCTTGACAGTAATGACTTGGTGTCCAACACATCAGCTGACTGCAGTCTTAAAAGTCAACTCCAGTCCTATAAATTCATCTGCTCATATATTTTAAAGCCACAGGGAGCATTAGGAGTCTCTACTCCATCTTCTTGTTTAATACAGGCCAAAGAGTCTCATTCAACAAATTCTGCATCAAGCTCAAAACTTTTGATTGAACCATAGAGAAAGATTTCCAAGTATTGACATAAGACTGAAAGGAATGGAGGACAGCCCATATTAAACTGTTCTAATATTGGCTGCATATCCTCATGATGCAGTTGTTTGCTTGCTATCTTTGTAACAGGGCTTGTGTCTAAACTAAGCTTCCAGCTTATGCTTTTTGTTTCTTCTTTACTCTTTGCCAGCTTGAAGAGCCTTTTCCCTGTAGAAGCTCTCACACAGCTAGTTCATGACTGACCAAATCATTTCTCAAGCATCTCCTGAAAAAGAAAAGTCTCTAATTGGAGCTTTTCTAGACTTTTCCAGGAAAAGTTTGTTTTTTTCCAGACTATCAGCAGTTATATATCCCTCTACTTACACTTGGGCAGACTAGTATTCTGTTGATTAAAAACTTGTTTCTCTCCTCTGAGTTTTTTTTTTTATTATTGCAATAGCCCCAGAGAGCTGGGAAAAACAGAACAGAAAAGAAAGGCATTTAGTTTATGAGAAACAAAAGTTAAGAGGAATTCCAACTAATGCTGGAATGAGACAATCAACTTTTTCATCTTTTCCTATTTGCCATAAACTGCAGATTTAATAATGGTTTAACCTGTCAAGTTCCTGCACATCCTGAACATATTTTGCTGAAAGGAGACCCCGAACAGCAGGGAGTTGCTGTTCTTGACACTGCTTTATAGAGAGAAAAAGGAAGAAAAAAAAATCTCTCAATAGAAACTCTATTCAACATGAAATAAATGTTTGTTTGCTTTGTTTATACTCATCCCAATTCTCCATGCAGGATGGTACATGTGCTTTATTATTCAGTGTCTAAAGAGACAACAACAAAAAAGGAAGCTCTCTGCTCTTGGCCATGGACAGACAGTGGATTTGAACATAAAGGCAGAGCTTTCCCCTGGCATCTGCTTTTACCTTTGTGGAGAAATGTATTGTAGAGGGGGGCAAGATACATAAACCTGGATTATAAATGCCTTTTATAATCTAAAGCCGAAGAGGAGGAGGCTGACAATGAGATCATTAACAGAGACTGAGAAAAAAGGCACCAGATTTCTCTTTGGTTGGTTATAGTTTGCTTGATGTACTCTAAAATTTCTGGGCTGGTCTGCTCAAAAGAGCGGAGGCGTTCCAAAAATCAAGGTGAGGGTTAGTTGCCTTTGAAGAAGAAAAATACAGAGCTGGAAGTATTTACAGCAAACGCTGTTCCCTGTGATCTGTGGTTGGAATACAGGAGCCTGTGCTTGGGTTTTCAGGCCTGGGATCATCCCCGCTCATTCTCACTATCTCTCTCTGTAGGGCTACGCGCCGCAGTATTTTGCAGGGAAGGAGGAGCAGGCCTTTACGGGAGAGGAGCGCAGGATACAGCAGGGAGCGGAAGCAGAGAGCCTAGAGCGTGACCGTCTTTGCAGCAGGCAGCGGGAGGATCCTAGCACAGGTAACAGAGCTATGAAACTGCCCTCCTGGCGATGCCGTCGAGGGAGCTACGTGGCAGGAGGAAAGACAGGAAACAAGCAGGGATTGCCCTGCCTGAGCGGCCGCCCTAGTGCAGGCGCTGTGCGAGGGAATGGTTAGGAGGGCAGGGAAAGGGACAGGGCTGTTGCCTCGCTGCCTCCCACGTGCTGCCTCCCTGCTTAGCAGCCCATCACGCAGCCCACTCACTTCCCAGCCGCTAAGCCCCGCTCCTATCTGGTTCCCAGCACGAGTGCCCCGACGGGCCCCTGCGCGGGCCCTGCTGCCCGCGTTCCTCCCCGCGCTGTCCCCTCCGCCCGCTCCAAACCCCTGCCCGAGCGCCGGTGGGAAGCGCGGCCTCCCCTCCGCCCTCCCCAGGCCTTTCCTGACGGAACCGCCTGCACGCGGCGGCCGGAGGTGCGTGGGACCCCGGCAGGCTTGGCAAAGCCCTCAGAAGAAAGGGTGGTCAAGGATGTTTTACACAGTCGTCCCTTCTGCTTGAGGCCTCTGGCATCGAGCCCCCATCCCTGCTAGAAAAAAGATTTCTCCTCTAGTTCCTCGACTTGCTTCCAGTGCCGGGTTCATTCCTGCGACTGCTGCAAGGAGACCCGTGCCCAGGGGTCTCCTCTTCCCATTCCCGCTTGCTGTACTCTTGAATTCCAACTGAATTAGCAGCTGCAAGAACAGGGGCAGCTGGAGCGTGCCCGCCTACTGTACCTACAACGCTGAAAGCTTCCTGTGAAGCTGGATTAGCCCTTAAATGTTGTGTGACAAAGCTTTATGTCCCAGGTTTTCCAAATGCTCTCCAGGAAAAAAAAAAAAAAAAAACACTTGTCAAATTCCTTCTGTATCATTTGTGGACAATTGCAGTATTGCCAGATTAATTACATGGTTTCTGCAAAGCTCTCCTCTGATTCTGCTATTAAAACACAGCAGAAATCATAGTGTGTTTTGACCTTTATTCAGAGCCTCCTGTTAAAGTGACTTTCACAACAGAACCCAATTTGTCACATTTTATTTGTACTTTAATTTTATTATTAACAGATTAATGAAGCTGGTAATGGCTTTCCCGATGCTCCCTCTGGAAATGTGAACTGTGTCCCTTCCTTGCATCAATCTGCTGTCAGCAGATGAAGTGCCTTTACAAAATGCTATTAACTGTTACCAGAAGCAATTAGTCAAAATAGCAAGTCAGCTTCAAAAGGAGATTCCAAATTCCCTCCGTGCGCTAGGAAAAGCACATTAGTAGGATTTACTTTTACCAGCAGACACAGGCTTTAGCTCCTGTACAAGGCATCTGGGTTAATGACACATAGAAATGCAAATGTATCAGACATTAATTTGCTTGAAGGAGCAATGCCAGGTTAAAAAAAAAATCACTTTCCTGTGTCATTAACAGCAATCCCCATTGTGCCAGAAATACCCGTAATCAGCTTTTAGATATTCTCCATGCTCTGGCCTTAAAATCCATGACTGAAAGCCTGACTATTCTGAAGGCAGTAAGAGACCGCTCCCAACATCACTAAAGCCAGGTTTTGCATTAATTTTCTCAAAATTGTAATTTCTCATTAATTGTCCCAAATGATTATTTTAAAAGTATTCATTATATCTCCTCCAAAACAGCCAAACCCAACCCTTTCCCACGGGCTCTTCTTTTAAAGTGGATAGTGGGAACTCAAAGGTAGTATGTGTGAGGATATGTGCTCACTTGCCTTTAGCTTTTCCCACATTTGGCACCATCTTCATGGAGAGAACTTCACTGCCTTCTTGTTTCTCTGATGCGAGGCTGACAAAACTGCATTGTCATACAAACAGAAAACATCAAATTTCTTCTTCTAATACAATGAAGTAGGAGTTTAAACTCCTGGAGGAATTAGATAGCGCCTGCCTAAGAAAGCCCTAGCAGCTTTCATCTCCCTTATAACTGTCCAAGGTGAAAGGAGGAGCACAACTGGGGAAGCAAAGCCGCAGACGCAACTGCCTCCACAGGGAAGCTTCAAGCGTGTGTCCTGGCAGGCCTCTCTGGCTCCCACAAACTACTTTCCAGATCTGGATGACCAGCAGCTGCCCTCTCCTCCCGAATGTCAGGGCTTCATCTTCCAGTTAAGGGGGCAGGAAACAACAGAAATACCTAGATTCTTAAAAATGAACAGATGATCTCAGGGCTGGACAAGGAGGTTCCCGTCTCCCACCCCTTCAGCCCCAGTCCCACCTTCCCATGGGGCTGCAGCTGCTCCGAGAGGGAAGCGCCGGGCTCCGCTCTCGGCCGCGCGTGGTAGCCCGTACCTGGGGTTTTTAGAGGCTGCGCACAACCTGGCATCAGATCTCACCTCTCATTTTTCCACCCAGAAAACACCAGCAGCTGAGCACCCACTGAGGAGTCAGACGTCCGGATAAAAAAATTAGCTCAATTCTGCCAAGACTTCATTGATTGGGAATGGGCAGATCGCTGCATATTTGCTGAGAGCGTTCCTGCTGGGGATTCTTTCCTTCATCATCTTCAGCTGATCATTCACAGTGCATAAGATTAAGCAGACAGCTCTAGAAGCTGTCATGTTGCAGAGCGAGTAGCAGAGTTAGAAATCTAGCAGTAAATGCCTGACACAGCCCATTCTAAGATTGAAGAGCAGCACATTTGATCTTCCTATCATATGAGTTTAAAAGGACAGTCCTTGGTCCTTCATTCAATTACTTCTCCTTACTGGAGGAGCAACTTCTTTATAAAACTCCACAATACACTATTCAAATGCTTCATAAAAATGGTCTCTCCAGCTACCCAAACACATAGTCTGCTGCCTTAGATTAAACCTGGCTCTCATGCTTAGAGGCACCCATTAAAAAGAGGCTTAAAAAAATCTGTATTTTAAGAAAGTTCAAAATTATTTGTGCAATCATCAAGATGAAACAGTGCTGAAATAAATACTTAAACTGACTTACCAGATAAGACCTGTGTTCAAAGACTGCAAGGGAAGGAGACTATTAACAAAACCTAGCTTGACCTTGTGACATTAAGTTTTGGGCATTTTACTTTTTTTTTGATATTTGTATAACTAGATGGAAAATTGAATAAAAGCGTAAGAGACTTTATAAACTCAGAAAAACAGACCACATATTTTCAGGTTCCTTTAATCTGTGTATTTGCAGGCAAGACTCAATACTTGGACAGAACCAGGTCCTTCGCTGGTGCAGCTCCACCACAGCTTACACATGTCGTTCTGCATTGGACGAGAATCTAGCCCAAAGTTTCCAAATGGGAGGGAAAACTAAGAAAATACAAAAGTGTAAATACTTAGAAAGGGTAATTTGTAGAAGACTCTAGCTAAAATAAATAATTTCCAAAGTCTCATATTTTTTGTCTACTGTCACTTTTATAGCAAGTTCTTAGGACTGTGTTCAGCATGCCAGTTTCCAGCAGGACATGAGAGAGAAGCTGGGCTGCACTTTTTTGTATGTGTCTCTTCTAATCTGTTTGAGCTGTCTGATGTCTTCATATCTAATACATTCTGGATCTTTGATCTGAGTTAGAGGATGTATCAAGGAGAAATGATGATTCACCGGAAAACAGGATATCCACAGGGGAGCCAGTTACCCAGTCCAGCAGAATTAATCAGCATTAGGTATGTGGGCTCTTCCTATGAAACACTGTAAAAAAGAAAGAGTCACAGATGATTATAGGTATGGGAACAAACAGATGCAATTTTAAACCTCTAAGCATCAAAAATGGCTTCTGAACCACCCACCCACCTGATTTGCTGGTGGAGAAAAGCCATGCAGTGGGCAGAGGACACTGTGATTTGTGCTTTGTGGAGTCCCTGTTTCCACATTTATTATCGCTGTGACTTCCACAGCACTCTTGCAAACCAGAGACCCCCCTAACGTTGGGTGCCAGCGCTGACCGCAGAGCGCTGCCTCCCTGCACCAGGGGAACCTGCAGCCTGGTCACAGCACGCTAATTCCTCCGTAATGTCACCCCACGCTCCTGTTCTCAGTGGGAAGCCCTTGCTACCACTTGGTGCAAGGGATGTGACCTGTCCGTCAGGGAGCCCCTCACAGGAGGAATCCCCCTTGTGCCAGACCCCTAGAGAGGGACACGAGTGCTGCATGGGCAGTGTCGGGCTCAGTAGCTTTGAACATCAGCAGAACAAGGACTGTGGGATATTCAGGAGGAAGCGGGGAGTTTCACTGACTTCACCTTTCAATGATTTTGTTTTCTAATAGTCAATAATTTTATTAGATGGCTGTGATATTTGAGATGCAACCGATATCTAGGTGGGATCAATGTTATATATCAGTATGTTCTGTTTCTCAGAAGGAAGAATCCAATTATAAGGTATTTGGGTACAAACACCAAAGTACCGTATAGGTGACTGACTTCCAATCAGCTGAGCTGGAACCTCTGAAGCACAAGAAGGATAGTTCAATCCAAAAGAGTAAATGTTTCGGTTATTTGAACTTACCAACATTCACCCTATTTTCATCACAAATACCTTATTCTTGGTAATGATAGACAAATATACTGAAGAGTACAGCTACAAAACCAAACAGGGCTTAACATTTGACCTTGCTGGGGAAAACAAGCCTACCATTACCAAAGAAAACTAAGCATGCCTAGCTAATTGACTGATCCTAGCACAGTTTTCTTTCCATGACTGAACCTTAGGAATGTAAAGCCTTGTCATCTCTCAATTAAAATGTTTTTGTAGATCTCATGTGGAATATCTGAAAGTCACCATCCACATTTAACACTTGGAGTAGTCTGGCCAGTGTAGAGAGAAGTCGTGCAGGAGGTGGGCAGTAAAATTTTTACCAAAAGGTTTTCCTTGATTCAGCATTTTTGAAACACAGTATGAAGATCAAATCAAATAATTACATGCTGTTACATCCTTATTGTTGTCTGCCCATCCACCCACAGACAATCCACTATAAAATTATCTAATAACCCATCTGCAGTATTTTAACATAGCTTGTTTTTATCCCAAGCCAACAATAGAATTAGAAATTGAGTATCTGTGACAATAGTTTCATTCTCAAAGATATAAGCCATAAATAATTTCTGTGATCTAAGTCATTAGCCTCTGGTATTTGCTAGATCATTAAAAATGACCTTTGGTGGATGCTGAGGACCCTTGTAGGCAAAGGCAAATCTGTTAAGGTAAAGAAAGATAATTCTAGTCACATCGTTTCTAAGACATTCATAATTTAACATGCACAAAAAGAGACTGACAACAACAGTCAAGATGGATGACACCTATTGCCCACATGATAAATTATGAAAAAACAAAACGATTCCCTATCCTAAGAAATGTCAGCACTCTCAGAAGATCTCTCAAAAGCTACAGAACCAATGTCCTTTCCGATAAATTGGCTGCAGGCCATCTTGAGCAAATACTCTTAAAGGTAGACTGTTTTCTCTGTTTTTTTGGTGGGTCAATGATGTTAAAAGTGATTGTGTTTTATTCTGTTTTGATGTCACTGCTCATACTATGCATGTATTTGAAACATGATTTGCAAGTTTAAAGTGAGGTGTTTATAAAACCCTAGTGAGCGTCGTCTTGTGAAAATGAAGACTTCTGTGATAAACACTACAGTGACAGATTTTATATTCTGTTTAACACACATATCAGTAAAGTCAAGGTGAGATAAATCATCTTACTCAGAACCAAAACAGAATGTTTTGCTGTGTGCAAGGCATGGCATGTTTTTGTTTCATAGTGTGTCTTTGGTTTTAGGTGATCCAGCTGTGCTCAGTTCGCAGTGTTTGAGAGGACAGTACGTGACGTGCATTTGAATTTGCTTGTATGCAAAATGCTCCTGCCAGACTTTCTGCCTCGCTGATACGGCCCCCTGCACGCTGCTGTGGCCTCAGGGCATGACAGGCGGCATCCTAAAAGCCACAGCAACCTACTCGAAAGCTGGAAGGTGCAAAGTGCAAACCGCAGCAGTAATCAATGCAGGACAGATCATCTCTGCTTGAATCTAGCAAGGTGGGTTTTTTTTTTTTTTTCCCATTTCTATTTTTTTTTTTTCTTCCACTGTGGCCCAGAGGCTGGCAGTTGCATCTGGTGACCAAGTGCTTCAGGACAAGAGGATCTGAGGGCAGTTACAGCAAAAGCAGCTGTCTCTCAAAAGTCTTGTCCTAAAGAGAAACAGCTAGATCACGCTGCAACATATCTAAGCCCAAACAGGGAATAGGGACACATTTTTTAATTAGTGTTCTCATTTCCAAACCCATACCATTGCTGAACAGCAGCAGTTTTGAAATTGGATCTCTAAATTTTACTGACAAATATCACACATTATCATGAGAAACTGAGGTCCGTGTTGGAAGAAGGGGGCTAGAGGCTACTGATCTATTCTTTCCATACTCAGGAGGGTTGGAAAACAGTAGCTTCTGTACAGGTCTCACAGGAGCTGACCACACCACATCCTTCCTGTAGCTGCCCGGGGGCGTTGGTTTCTGCCCAGCCTTCAGCCAGCGTTGCCCGTGTCCTCCCATGAGAGCGGCTCTGCCTGGGTGCAGCCAGGGCACAGGGCAGCGCCGCTTACCCGGCCCTTCTAACGCCTGAAACAGCCGGGCTGGATTTGCCATAGCGGGTCTTGACAGAGACGTTAAAGGTTGATCCTCAAATAAATAACCCCAGTGCTATTTACTGCAATTCAGCTGTGATAATTTACACTATCTGAAGGGCAACCTAAGCCTGCACTGGCAGAGCTCTGAAGCACTTGCTATTAACTTGAGCAGACGGAGCCCTGTGGCAAGGGGAATGCAGTTTTCCCATTGCTTATGATTCCCAACAAGCGAATGAAAACAGAACACAATTCAAAACAAAAAGAGAACAATTCAGATTTAGAACATAATTGCTAACATAGTGATCATATGCATGCACCAACACAAAGCACCTATGTATGCGGATATAAAGATGTTGGTTATGTGCATAATTAAAGTGAAACTGACATACAGTAAGACAGCAGAGGTAAATATTTTAACTTCTCAGGTCTGGGCATGCTATTTTTCTTTTTTAACTCTTACACAATGTTGTAGAGGCATCTCAAGAAGCAACTGTTCTAAAACACATTAGCGAGAAGGGAAATAACACCCGTCTTCCCAGAAAAGAGTGATTTCCTCCTGCTCATTAAAGCAGGGATAGATTTAACTGTAACTACCCACTAATCCTTTCAGTATTAGTGGACTTCCTTGTTCAAACACTCTCAGCTATGTTGTCTTGCTATGTGTGGTGATTGCTCACTACCAGCAATACTGACTGTCCCGTTATCTTTGTCCTTTTCCTCTATTTTATTGCCATTAACTTACCAAGTGACACACGTGTCTTATCATTCCTCCTTATGACACATCTGTTGACTTGTCGTCCTTCTTCAGGATCTCTCTGCTCCACCTCTTGACCTTCATGTCTTCAAAGCACCTAAAAGAGAAGAGCCACATGCTGATATAGTCTGATTCACGAAGTTGAACATTGCGTTAGTAATTTTTTCCATGCTACTATACCACTGCAGTATTCCCTGGAACTGATCCTTAGAACGCTAGCATACACACACTGATCGTCAAATAAATATTTAAGATGTGCATATAGTAAATCTCTGGAGTTTCTAAATGGGTAGTAAAATCAAGACTCTAGGGTGTATGGAATAAGTTTCGTACTCACTGCTTATCAAACCCAGAGAGATAGTAACACTCGTGACTGCATTCAAAACTTTGGAGATAGTTCTGCTTTGCTGTAAACCCTTCTGAGTCAGGGAACTTTTTTTTTGGCCAAGCTGTAGACAAATACACTCAAAATCTATATTAGCTTTCTTCTAGTGTCCATTACACAGAAGCGAAAGCCAAGGCAGAGTTTCTTGTGCTCACTAAACTTGACAGCAAAGCTTCACCTGCTTCCACTAGCAAAGGGCAGTTTCTGGTTCTCGGGGCACATGTAATGCAGCAGTGCTTTCATAACTTGGACTAGTTGAGGTAACTTCACGTATTCAGTATAAACGATAATGATATAAGACACATTGACATCACCACATTTTCATAAAAAGCACATACAGATGCACAGTGACATTTCACATAACACAGCGGTTGTACGTAAGACACTCACGGATTTGAGTCCGACACTGTGGGGCTCGAGTACCCTTAACTCTCATTAACTTCAGCGTGAGCTGAGAGTGCTCAGCAGTTCAGGTGATCAGACCCTCAACGTGGCTCTGCACAATACAGAATTATATGAGCACTCATGCCTGAATTGAGAGCGGTTTCTCCTTTCTAGTATGTGTGTTTCTAATTGCGGGATTAGCACAATTGGCTGATAATCATAGTAATATACGTGATTTTTTTGGTACTGAAGTGCTCTTGCTCAAAGTTATTAAAGCTCACTCAACATCGCCTACAGTTTTACACCACACCGTAATGGAATAATGTAATGAGTACAATGCGAGTATAGTACAAAAGCAGATGTAAAATTAAAAATATATCGAGGATATTGCTGTTCTTGACTATGAGCAATATGAAATATGAATTACTTCTCTGAGCTGCGTATAGGAGTTAATCTGTGAACAATGCAGCCCAGTTCACACTCAGTTTAACTGCTGTTTTTTTTCAAGACTTTCTTCCCACCCTTTTCTTCCAGCCAATATATTTGCATTTATCTTTATTATTTCCATAAGGAAATTATGATTTTAATTTACATGTCCTAGCTTTCTACTGGAATTTCATTGTTAAAATTGTTTTATAAACTTAGTGTAATAATGTGATGTAGGGGCACAGGGGAAAAAAAACAATTTATTGAAAAATTATAGCACAAACCCTGGGTCAATTTGAAGTTTTCAGGAATGCACAGCCCTATATATATCATGTGAGAGTACCAACTCTTGAAGTAGTAGTTTAACACACAGAGATTTCTTAGTAACTTTAAATTTCACTGTGCATAAACATATTGTTATTCAATATCAATCTTCTGGTATCCTTCCATGTCTTGTATGCCCATAATGCTGAGTTGTTGAAATAAGGGCACATTCGCTATACATGCAAAACTTCTATTTCACTTTTTTCTTTCTGAATAAGGCAAAACCATATTTAGAGAAAAAAAAATAGGTCTGTCTAGCTGTAAATAAAGAGTTCCTGCAACGAACTCAGGATCAGTAATGCCAAACCCTCATTACCGCAGCGGCATTTTTACCAACTGTATGGCAGATCTTGCAATTAAGAACACACACAGAGTTATTCCTTTCTTGCTCAACAATATTTTAATTTCAAAAAGTGGCTTTATAGCTCAAGATTACAAATAAAAAATACTTCATCTTGATCCTTTTGCCATTTTCTCTTAGGGAAATTTTCAAGTTTTAGTTACAAAATGGAAAAACAAAATTGGGCTGATGGATGCTCACTATGCCAAAAGTTGAAGGATTCCCTCTCCACTTCATCATCATTGGATGTTTTGAAATGGAAGGTTTTGCTCCAAATGAGCCGGAAGAGCAGTTCTCTCCTGGTAGGTGAGATCATGTGGGCATACACCATCACCAAATCCTTTCAATTTGAAAGCAACTGAAACAGCACTAAAATGAATGAGTCAAGCGCCTCTCCAACTACTAGGCTGCATCAAGAAGGCACAACATAAGCAATGGTAAAGTCAGTAAACAAAATTTTACTGTAATATTCCATAACACAGATACTGTATTTCTCTTTTAAGTGTAAAGCTACCGTCTTACACAAGAAAGATGGACAGACCCTTTTCCAAGACTAATATGGATACAATAAATATGGAGTTTTACATACTAGATCTGTACACAGAAACTTTGTCCCACAGCCATAAAAATTTACATTTAACAGTGCAACATATAATTTAATCCTTTATTTATCTGACATAAGATGTTCACTTACTAGACACAAGCAACTACCTGGTTTTAATATACATATTTTATATATATATATTTTATATATATATATTCAACAATCTGTACAGGTTTCTAAACATAAAACTCCAAAAAGGCACAATCGTCTATACAACATGTACAAAAATGGCTGGAGCTGACAAGAAACAACGATTATTGGTCAAGAGTTCATGATTGCACAAAGATTAGTAATGGGTTTGTGTCAGAAAAAATGTGCTTTAAGGAAAGGAAGGTTTACCAAGAAACCTGCATTGTAAAAAAAATAAACAACATGAAAAACAAAAGACTAGGTTGCTATTACAAGTCTATCCTCATCGTCACTGCTGCCATCACTAAACTGCACTGTGTTTTGCCTTCGGGGCAATCCTGTTGGCCTGTGTACCTGTCTATCCGGAGAGACAGTTCGATGGACGGGGGACTTGGGTAGAGCGTCAGCATTCACCTTTGAGCGGGGCTCTGCTGCGGAAGCCCTTTTAACCTGAACAGAAGAGACATCACCCTTTGGCTTCATGTGATTTGCAAGGTCGGTCTTTTCCGCATCTGCTTTCCCTGGACCAGGAGGTCTCTCGTAGTCCTTCGGAGGCGCAGGCTCTGAAAGGCTTTTTACATTGTACCGCTGGACACTGGGTGCCACCTGAGGAGAAGAAGCCCTGGCGACCTGACTGGCGTCGGCTGCAGGGAAGTTCACAGCAGGCAGCTCTTGCTGGGCGTCACAGGCTTTGCTACTTGAAGCTGGTGTTTCAGGAGGTCCTTGTCCATCAGCACTGACCGGGCTGACGGAAGGGATTAATGTAGGCAATGCTATGTTCAGTATTTGCAAACCTGGAATGTGCGTCTGAGGGCTGGCATTGCTTTGTGGAGAAGCATTGGCCGTCAAAACTTGCAGCCCCACATTTAGAGTATTTAGAGTAATTCCTGAAGGGCGTATCTGTGGGGCTATGTTTGTGTTTGTCAGGCCTAAGATATTCACGGTCTCCATGCCTAACGGTGGAAGAGGCTGTAAACTCGGTGCGCTGAGACTCTGGATGCCTGGCATGTTAATCTGACCTATGGGAATACATGGCACAACGCCGTTCACTTCAGCAACGCCTATGGGATTCGCCGTGCCGGAGACCACGCAGCCCGTGTCGCCGAGAGCGCTGGTAGTTCTGTGAATCACACTAACGGCGGGAATCGTGAGCTGCACCGGCCCCGCCTGGATGGGAACGAACGTGGAGTAGGTGGCCAGGCCGGCAGGGACCACCTGAATGCCGCCTACGGGCACCATGCCGCAGGGCGCGCGGGGCTGCTGCTGCTGCTGCTGCTGCGAGTGCAGAGGGAGGTGGCTGAAGAGGTGGGTCTGCGGCGCGCGCCGCTCCGCCGCGGGCC
>VWPW01026100.1:466442-575414 GCA_013389825.1 Crypturellus undulatus
CCGGGGGCAGCCGGGCGGCCGCTCCGCGGGGCCTTCGCCGTAGCCCGCGGGGCCCGTCGTCCGCGTGCTCTGCTCCGGCGGCGCCGACGGCGAGCTGGCGGAGGGCGAGCTCTGGCAGGGAACAACAGAGAGGTATGAGCGTGACGGCGACCGCTGCCCTCGCCTTAAATGAAAACACGAGGTAGCTTGGCACGCTTCCCAACCTCCCACCCTCCCCTCACAAAACACACTCGTTCGCAGTATATACTGCCCAGCTCAAACAATGAACCGATTTCCTTCCTTTCTTTTTCCAACTCCTTCCTCACCCACTAATTGAATTTTCCTCTCAGTTAGCTTAGCTACTTTCTCGTGAACACTAGGACTCCAAAACATTGCTGAATACTCTTCATACGCGCTGCTTAAGGAGGAAAAACGTTTTGGAGAATTGCGGCCTGTGGAAGTCATCGCAGACAAGAAAGTTAAAATAAGCTGGCGTTTCTGATATACAAGGTTCCTTGCCTGGAGGCATCGGTTTGGCTGCAGGAGCAGCACTGTGGAAGGCAGAGGGAACACCACGACCTATTCGTCCATTTATGACTCTAATCTGGAGACAGGATGAGAAGAGATGAAGGAGGATGACAACTGCAGAGCCCTCACCAGCTGAAGGGATGGTACTGGAGATGTGGGACCTGCATTTTATTCTCGCCTCAGCTTGCCTTGACATGGTGTACAAACCTAAACTAATAACTGCATTAAATTGCCCCCTCTCCTTCTCATATAGCCTGGTAATGGCCTAGGCTGCCGCAGCTCCTTGGCTAACATCATCTCCAACACCTTACACTGCAGTTATCATCCCTCAGGCCTCTCCGTTTTTACACGTTACAGACAAATGACTGTGAGGAGTATGAACTCTTTTCAGTTTTAAGCATATTCATAATACATAAAAAGTGGTGTGACCTTGCTTATACAGACATAAGCTGTAATTCTATGGCTTTGTCTAAACTCTTGAGAAATCTCTAAGTCAGGCACAAAAATTAAGTACTAATAAAAGCACTTCTGAAAGGCACTACTGGGAAATAAATTGGCAAAAGGAGAAAATAATTTAAGGACTACACAATAACATCCAAATGCCTAAATGAGAAGCTAACTGACAGGAGGAAGTCAAAATCTTTTTCAGAATTAGATACTGCCTGACCTCTTGCAAGACCTCCCACAGACTGGGATGGATGGTCCCCAAAAAACATGCAGCCCCACTGAAACGTCTACCCCTTGTTTTGGTGGCTGGAAGTTGGATCCACAAACATTCGCAATGGAAACAGATGGCAGACCTCAGGCCCACAGCTGAGTTTTTTAAGGGGAGAAATGAGTAACTACAACCTTGTATTAACTATACGCCTTTTTTACATTAATATAGAGAATCATTAGAGCTATATTAATAGCGATAATTTAATGTTATTGATTGCATTAATATTTTTCCTAGCCTTTCTTTAGTGGCTCTATTTTAAGAGGAAGTAAATTCAGCCTTTTTTTTGTATTTATTCGCAACAAAAGAAGGACAAAGCCTAAATATTATGATCCTACCTTTTGTGACAGTTGTCTACAGTGGTTTGAAACTGCTGCATTTTTTAACCTGTCATACAGCAAAATTGCTTGAACTTATGTTGGCCACATGGACTCACAGATTTTATAAGCAGGCATGCATTAACATTTGACAAACAATGAAATATGACAATATTTTTCCTGTTTCTTCTTGTGAGGTAAATACTTCAACTACCTTAAATTTGCAAAAATAAACACAATAGTATAAATTTCAAAGAAAAAAACCCAAGCTAATAAGTACTTAAACTATAATGAAATTTTCACTTACTGTTTATGCTTTTGAAAATTTTCTGCTGCTTGCTTTTTTGTAACTGAACTCATGCAATATTTGAAAATGTTGCATTAATCACTGAGAAGGCAATAATCATGTCTTTATTTAAACTATTTAATATTTTGCATCACATTTTTCTAAGCATTACTCTAGAAAGTTCCAACATGCTCACTGTTTGCAGTAAGAATTCAAAACCTTTAAGAGGTACCACTGGGGTCAGTGAGGTATGAGAGCTGCACTTTCCTCGTTAAAGGTTCAGTAAAATACAGCCAAATTGTGAAATGCTGAACACCTGCCAGGTCCCCTCTGTGATCTCCTCAGCAGTGTTTTATAGACACTAGTTGCAAAAATGACTGAATATTCCTGCAGCCTTATATACAGAGTGACCTAACCTTTCCACAAGCTCTGAAGAGCCATATGTCTAGAATGAGCATAGGCAAAACTGATCCTTCTCCTATTAAAATATTATTTCAGTTTGGAGAAAAACTGAGGGCACTGAGGTCTCAGTTCTGTGCTTCTCTCCCCGTTACTGTGCAAGGAAAATTTCCCAGTTTCCTTGAACATATGGTGCTCTTTCTAATTCCACTACTAAGCATATTTGGAGGAGAGATAAGCAGTTGCACAATTTTTTTACAGTGATAAGGCAAGAACCTTTGGGACTAGATTAATTTCCCAAGGGAGTTACCAATGATTCTATCTCTGTATTTCAGAGTAAAAAGCCTTCTATGACTTTCTGCTGAAAGCTTCAAAACCACCAACATATGTTCATTCTAAAAATGTTATATTCCTTTTTTCGTAATGCAGTCTACCCACTCCAAATTTTAATGCAGATGACCATATTACATTAATCATTTCCAGGAGAAGGTAATCAAAATCAAATTCAAAATCCTACCTTTGTAAGAACCGCAGCTGATATCAACGAATGCCCCAAGGCTACGTCTGGATCTGGGTAATCCACCGACATTTGCCGCCCTGGAGAACTAGGAGCAACCTCCGGAAGGGCAGCGCTAGCGCTCCTGGAACCCGCTCCCCGCTCCGGCGCTTTATCGTCCTGTGCCTCCTGCGGGCCGAATTCCACGGGGGACGCGGAGCTCCTGCTGACGGACTGCACCGTGCTGAGGACGGTCATCTTGGTCAGCAGCGCTTTGGGCAGCCCGTCCATGGAGTCCGTGTGAACGCCGGCAAAGCAGTCGGGAAGCCTGGTGTCTTCGTCAGCGCTCGCGGTGTCCTGCAGGCCGTGGCGCGACGGGTGGTGCTGGGGGCTGGCCGTGACCGAGGGCGTTGTAGACAGCACCGACTCCGCTTGGCTGTCGTCGTCGTCGTCCTCGTTGTCGTTTTCATCCTCCTCTGGACCGTCGGACTCCTCCGCGTCGAATCCCGACCGTTCATAGCCAAATCTTTGCTTCTCGCCTGCAAAAGTGAGAACGAGAAGTTATGCCGATGAAGGGCCTGCACTGACTGGGAAAAACGTGGCAAGGGATGATTAGAAACACTGGAAGACATGTTGCAAGTGCACTGTCCAGCCACTTCCCACTGCATCAAAGTGACCAGGAAGATCTTCTTTTTATCAAATACGTGCAAATGTTTTTATATTTTTATTGTATTTCCCATATATAATTAATGATGCAGTTATATAACCTTTTATCTTCTGCTCCTTCTGGAATGGCCTGTTTTCTTCTAAGCCGTCTATAACCATTTACTCAAAGTCGCCCTCCATCCCTTTGCTTGGGGAGAAGTGAACAGACTCCTGGTTCATTAAGCTCCTCGTGACGCCACACACAACTGGCTGCCCGCCCTAGCAGCGGGATATTCTCTAGCCGGTTCTGACTCATAAGTGGGTGTCCTTGTAGCTAACGTGAATCACTGCTCCAAAGGGTTTTGAAAGATAGAAACAAAAAGCCTGGAGGCTATTAGTCAGAAATCTGTCTTGTTAACAGGCAAGAGAGACCAAAATTAGACCATACCAGAATTCCTCACTTTGCCAGTGTTTTGAAAAGATTATTAAAGAGTTACCCAAGATGTTTGAGGAGGCGATGAGGCCCTAATCCTATAAAACTTGTCTGTGCATGAAACTTTGCTCGTATAGAGAGGCCCTACTGAATTCAAGTCTTAAAATCAAACTGGTGCAGATGCTTCCTGTTGTCTGGTGGTAAATTCATCAACAAAATACAGCTCTACTGCAGCTTTTTACCTTTTATACCTCAACTTGGAAAGAAAGAATCTTCTTTAGTAAAGAGACAAAATCCCATCTGCTGTATCTGATTCTAAGCCAGACTGTCTGGGATCTTATTTTATAAAAGTCAAAATGCTTTGGATGCGCTAGTATTTTATATTAGATTAAAGGTCTGTCTGCTGGGCTTCTCCAAAGAAAATATCAGCACAAAAATCATTTGGCTCTGCAAAACCAATGACAGTTGGTTGGTTAAAATTTCAGAGATCCTGTTTTAAAGAGATTTACAGAGTAAGTGACCATCTAAATGAATAAGTCTTAAAAAATTCAGACCTTTACAAGTCAAAGAATATACTACATGTACTTCTAATTCTTATAGCTGCTCTGTTATCAAGCACAATATATACATCTTCAATTCCAGATAAATTAATGGGTCTAACAGAGCTACATATCAATAATTTACTCACTGTCACAGCCTTTGTGATTTCAAATGAGCAGTGCAATGAGGAAGCGGGCTAACAGATTCTTAAAAAAAAATCCCAAACTCTAATGACTTAGTCTCTCTTTGCCCATACAGTAATTTATACGTTAACTAAATATGGAAATTATAGATTTTCTACATTTGTTATAGCAGGCATGACTGAAATGTTATTAAAATACTCTAATCCTCCAGGTCGTTGGAATGGTGCTAGCAAAAATATATATTTTTAACTCTGAATAGCCTTCATTTATAATTTTCAAAGAAGAAAATACATTTTCTTGGAAAAACAAATCCAGAGAAGTCTATTCCTAAAACATGGCAAGTACGACTGCTAAATGTACTATTAACACAAGCACATAGAATTATTCAACATTATTTTCTCCATACTTCTGTCATTTTTCCTGCTCACATAAACAACACTATTTTTACCATTAATGTGTAATGCAAACAAATCTAAAAATTTTAATCTTTACATATACTTGAGTTCTGAGCTGAAATAATTTCCTTCAATGCTTCTGCAATGGATCTCGACACGCTTCTATTCATGTTATATTCAAATGGTGACCTACGTCTTTTTCTGCAACTTTTTAAATGATGCATAAGGCATTACGAGGTCGTGGGTCTCAGTCTGGACTCTCTGAATTTTGGTTGCTTTCCCTTTACCAACATCAAATATTATCCTCTGGAAAACCCTACTACTATTTTTTTTTCTCTCTCTCTGCATACACAAATCACATTTTCTGTGAAAGCTGATGTCAATCATGAGCGGTTATCTCTACTGGCAAGAAAACCTACCTGAAGCAATTAAACTAGCTTGTCACACCTTTAAAGCAAGGAAAATAGATGAACAAACATGCCCTGATTTATAACAAGAAAGTATCTTTTCCAAATCAACATTTAAAAAGGATTTACTGAAAAACTCTGCTTATGTAGAAATATTCTGCATATGTCTCAACCTCCTAGGATAAAAACATGGAAAGGGGAACCATGTGCGGGATACAGATTCCTTACATGCGGGGCTCCGTGGGATATCATTTCCCTCTATTGTTTCCCTGTTTCCCTCCACCCTTTACGAGTTTGCCAGCTTCTATTTCAGTGTGGTTACCTGGAGCCGGAGCCTGCAATGTAGGCGAGGTGACAGCAGCGAGTGTGGCTCCCGCACTCCCACGCTGCCTTGAAATATCGCATGAAGAAATTCCCAACTCGCTCGCTGTGGCAATGCAGAAAAAGCAGCACTCCCATTATTTATACCTGTGTGCATGCCTGATGAAATGAGAGGTCCCCAAACTGCTGTAGGGGGTGAGGGAGCGCTTTAAGTACGACTGTGAATTAGTGAAGCTGTGAGAGCTCCCGCTTTTTCTTTTCCAAGCGGAGAAGAACCAGGCAGGCTACAGACCGTCTCCTCACCGAGGCACCAAACTGCTCCTGGCGGCGGGAGGCCTTCTGGCCCTCTTTCCCAAACTTGGACCTGTTAACCATGCATTACTGGCCCAGTTCCACCTTGGTAACTCCATTCAGCCTGCTGAAGCTCACTGTAGGTTTTAGTTGGCAAAAAACAAAGCCAAAACAAAAAAAAACCCACAATTCTTTGCTTGGTATCTTAAACTATGTGCAATTATAGCCATCTGTTTAGAGATGTGACACATATAACCGGCACTGACTCAATTGCCAAAGGGAACAAGAAAATAACTTCTGTGTTTACCTCGGTATGAGGTTATAAAGCAGCATGGGATATTTTAGAATGAAAGATATAGCATAAATTTAAAGCCCACCAGCATATGAGGAAATAGTTTTGGGTGTGAAAGTTCCCACATTGAAAATAATAACATCTGAAAAACAAGTTTTACACATAATAAAGATGGCTCTTTTCCTATGCATGGATATGGCAAGGCAGCTGCTGGGAGGGCAAGCACCTGACAGTGCCCATGGAGCACATCCTTAGTCTGCTCTGCAAGAACAGGGAACAGCATCTATTCTCCGTCTACTGATGTAATCTTTTCTTTTAAACTCTTTGAAAGACCATTCTTCTTGGACTCCACAGTTAAGGTTGGAATTTTTTGCTACATACCCAAACATTTCAAAAATTAATCACAGATGGAAAACGGAAATGCTGATACCACTTTCGATTAGACTTTAGATTTTGATTGGCATTCCAACTATAATTATATTTAATAAAATTTAGTTTTCAATCTTTTGTATTAGAGTAAGTACCTAAAAATCATAGGAAAGAGTCCTACTCTTTCATTTTTTTATGTCCTTGATCCTTACTTTGTCCATCAGGTCAGTATTTTGTTTGTGGTATTGATGAGTCTGTCAGCTAGGGCTCTGTTACATTGACATTTTACCCCGAAGCAGGAAAGAAAAACCTTGAAGTGTGTTAGCACAGTAGCATTAGTTTGAATTATCAGCATCCTAATGTGTCTATCAGTAAGATGCCTTGGGCTGATGAATTCATGCACTCCTTTTTACCAGTCTGATGCTCTAAATTAGAAGTCGAGATAGCTCTCTCTACATACCTTCAAGTTTTTCATTTCAAAGGTTTTCCCTACAGGAATCCTGACTGTACACGACTTACATGTACATGCTCACCAATTGTTATCGCAATATAAAGTTCTTCAAAATCTAAACTTACAGCTTTTATTTTAATTAAGGTGTTATCACCAATTAGCCCATTATATGACCACACTTTTCAGGCCCTGATGCTACAGGCTTAGCAATTTCTGCACTGAATCGAGCAACAAAGTTCAGTGATTTCTAACCTAGTCATATGTGGGTAGATTTTCACATGAAGAGTAGAAGGTTAATTTTTATTCATTCATTTGTAGTAAGGCAACTGAAAAATCTAAGTCCATACAACTCAAAATGTAAGGGCAGACTGCTGAAGCTTTCCAAGTTCCTAAGCAGATGGAAATGGGATTATGTTAAGTGATGCCACAGGCATCACTATTAGCTCTGTTTATACAGATTAAAACCCCATCTTATTAACTATCTGTTGGTCTGTCAACTATGTCCAGCCTTGATTTTGTACTAAATTTACTGGCATTTAACACTTGAATTTTTATTCAAAGCAATGTTGATCAACTCAAACTGTGACTGTATCTTCAGATCTTCAGTTACTTATTAATACAATATATGCAACAAAGCATTTAATAATAAATGAATCGATATACATGCTTAATCAAACTCTAGAACAATACACAGGATGGAAATAGAGACAGAAATACTTCTCCAGTATGTCATCATCATATCATTAACTTGAAAGCGAGGTCTGTGTATCATCCCTACCCTCGCCACTTTTCTAAACTGATACCAGCTTAACCTTGTTCTTCGTGTATTAAAGTAGTCTTTTAACAGACCATTCCCAACAAATTTTAGAAGGCAAAATAAAAGAAAGCACTGTGAAACAAAGGTAATATCTGTATCTGAACATGCTGTACGTGTCTGCCTGTCTTTTTCAGGACATTCACCAGCTTTCTTTGACTAATTTCTGTCTTGCTTCAGCTACTGTCCATTGCTTCCCATGACCAAACAGGGACTCACAGTGACATCTGCTGGGTTAACTTCAGACCGGTTATGCCCTGTGCCTCTCAAGGATGAGGGAAAAAAATCTGGGCTTTTGAATTTTGTATTTAAAGTATGGAGACTAACAGAGTAAAAGTGACAACAAAAAATTTATGTTTCTTTAAAGAGAGTTATTCACATCTAAGTCGCCTTGGGTAACCTGCATGTTGTAAATCAACCCTAACATTAGCTATTCTGTTCCCACGCTGTAGGTGTAAGGCTCCAGCAGTCTTAATGCACCACTAGTTGAAGATTAGACAGTGGTATTAAAAACTATTTTAAAAATATTTCCTGTAAATTATGCAGAGCCAGCTTTACATTCTCCTTGCAGAATTAGGGTATTATTGCAAAGATTTTCACTTCTTAAGTGCAGGTGCACTGAAAACACAAACATGATTAAGCTAATGAAGACCTATAGAAACTAATTTAAGATCTACTACAATAAATAATATATAGCTGATTATCTTAGAACCATTGTATCTTTGGAAAGGTTTCTTTAATACTGCAGAAAATGAAGGTTACATACATACTATATGTATTTATGAATCTTGCAATTAGGTCTTTTAACAGGTAAAGTGTTGACTATTTTGAAATAAAATATCTCCATAGAGACCATTCAAATGAATTCTCCCCATCTGCAAAATTCATTATTAAAAACTATCTTGTGCAAATATCCTTCGGCATACCATACAATTTGTATGTTAGCCTGCATATGAAATATTAGAAGTTTAGGTTCAGAACTGTTTTAACGTAAAAACAAAAAAAGATCTTAGTAAAACTGCATAACAAAGTCTTGGACCAACACGGCAATAGAGGATACCCGCAGTTGCAGTCTGTCACTCTGAACAGTTCACCTTGTCTGACAATTCAATTCAGATATTAACATTCCTTACATTGTAACCCTGCATTTTGGTGACAAGAACATTCCACAGAGCAGAAGATGAAAGATAAATGGATGAGGAAGTGGTTTTGAATACAAAAAACAAAGTCAGAAAGTATTTACTGATACCCAAATAGTGACCACACACAAAGGAAGCTATGTTAAAAGCTCTAATCACATATATATTCTCAGATAGCTAGGGAACATCTTTTTTTTTTTCTCCTCAGACACTAGTGCAACAAAATTTTAGCCTCTCAAATTACCCAAAACAGTCTCTGTGTGTGCATGTGTGGGCTGCTTTAACATGATTTTTCATTCCATATTCAATATGCATGTATTAATCTGCACTAATACCAAGGTCAAAAATAATTTCTCAGTCTAAAAAATGAATCTGTTCAAATCAGTATATTTTAAGTGTATGCTTAAAAAATGCATAATAGCCGACCTAACAAATCCCTTCATAATTATGAGGTTGGTGACTTTCTTAAATTTTCAGCTATTTCTCTGAAAGGGCTTCTCTACCTCAAAGTCTTACCGCAGATAAATAACTTGGTTATCTTAGTTATTGGAAGCAAAGGTGCAGACATTTTTATTGTCATAAGAATAATCAATATTACAGAAGTCAGGCTAAGAAATCAGTCTGAGACGCACAGACATTCTGAGGGTTAGGAAGCAGGCCAATCTTTCATAGCCTAAGGGAAAGAAGACATTTTTTTCTGAGGTCATAATTATTTCTTATCAGATTTTCTGCACCTTGCTCTAAATCATCTCATATTGGCTTCCATTTGAAGAAAGATATTGGACTACATGGACCACTGGTTCTATGAGAGAGATCGTTTTTAGCAACCACTCAACTCCCAAGGTGGAAAATACTCACATTTAAAGCTGGCATGTGTTGAAGCACCAAAAGGACACATGACACACAACAAGCCCCAAAACTCACAGGAGGGAGAAGGGGGAGAAAAAGCAAAGCTGTAAAGTGGCAAGTACAGCTTGAGACCCATGGCTGTCGCACTGGCTTTTGTGCATGATGGTGTCATGATTACTAAGCACGGGACTTCAGAGTGCAGCAGAATCATCTATATTTATCTTAAGCATATAGGCATTTTTTTTCCTGCTTCTTTGCTTTAAAATGAGTCAACAAGCAAGTTTCTGAATTATCATGAGCTATAACTTCCAGTGTGGCTAGGTGAGTTGCGAGACAAAACCGTATTTTCAAAGTGTACAGTTACTCCCTGAATTTACATGGACAACTGTACGTGCACTGGGAAGGCTAGACTGGTTTGACTGCAACATCTGGGTGTTTATGGTGAGCTTAATTATCCTGCTCTTCAATGGGATTTTTGTGCTGAGGTCTGTGCTGCCACAGCTGCTTTGTTCTCAGCACCTGAGCGAGATCATTTATAGAAGCTAGGAAGTTTATCATCGAGTTGCTTTTTTTTTTTTTCCCTCTCTCTCTCTCTCTTGTGTCTGTGTGTGTGTTTAGTTTCATAGTGAAAAATGTGTCCTCTGATTTATTTTGAAAAAATGCAGCGCTGTCTTACAATTAAATTTCTGGGAAAAATGGTATGGATTTAGACGTCAAATTCTATTGAAGGTTTGTCAATGTTTTTTCCTTTTAAAAATTTTTAAATATTTTTTATCTGCAACATCATGTAAGAATATATTTCAGAGAATGTATAAAATATATATATATTTATAGTACAGTTGTGCACACACACATATACACCCTATACATAAAAAGAGTCTCTGTCTCTCAGTAAAACAGTCTTGGAGGCAAACGAAAATAATCTTTCAAAAACTATTTGAAATGCTTACTTGCACAGGATGTTATGGGTAATTATTTTAACACTGGAAACATTATCATTATACTTTAAACACAAACTCTATGTTTGAGGTATGTAATTGGGAATATCAGCTTATCAATCAATAAAATGTATTCAATCTTAGTAAATGGAAATATCTGGCCATCTGTAGCTCATGAAAATAAATAAAATGTGCAAAGCTACAGAACAGTGTTCAAGCAAGTTGTAGCAACTCTACTGTCATCTGGAGGTGAAAATGTTAATGGAAACTGTTCCTAGGTGAAAAAAAAGGACAATCATTTGTACTGCTGCTTATCTTCTGTGTTGTTTGGTACATCCTTTGCTAAGAGGGTTGTTTTTAGCTTTCCTAAATCTAACAGTGAATAACAAGGAATAAATCTAACATCTGAAAAAGGGAAAGTACAGGTTCATTGTACCTAGAGCTCTACTGAATCATGCTCGCTGAGTCACACTCCCAGCGTTATTTAGAGTTAGATTCAGGCTGATTTGCTTATTCTGCTAGAGACTGTCATATGAGAGCAGGTGCATTCATCTTCCTTGTCTTTTATTGCTTAGATATAAAGCTCCTCACTGCTTTCATTTCTCAAATCATCATCTCCAAGCAAATAAACTCAATGAGAAAAATACAAGAAGAGGCAACACGACTCATCTCTCTGCTGAGAGATGGGAGAAAGGAGGAAATTTCACCACTACACTGAGAAATGCCAATATCCAAACCAAAGTGCTACCACAGAATCTTTCTTTTCAGAGTGAAAAAAACTCACAAAGGCCAAATTTGTCATTCCTTGACTGTCCTCAACCTCATCTCTTCTTCAACAGAACAGTTTTGCTAGGCAGGAAATGAAGTTTTTTTTTTTTTTTTCAAATAAATTCATTTTGATAAAATGCTCATCAATAACGTAAAAGAGGTCAAGATGAAAATTTTTCATACTTTCTAAACTATCTGCTGATAAATGCTTAGTCATTGTGAATGTGTCAAATCTGACACAAGACTCACCATCTTGAAGTGCCTGGGCAAGGCATTCAGCAAAATGTCTGTAAATCCGTGTTCTCTGTCAGCAATACAGTTTTAATGAAACATGCATCTCAAAACTTTGACAATTTCATGCGCAAATATTCTGCAATAAATACCATATTTTAGGAAGGCAGGCTATTTTTTCTACGCAAACAGCTGTTTTGTGGTATTTTCAGTTTTGTCAGATTTGTCTGTGAAACTAGTCAAGTCAAACTGCATAAAACTGTGAAAAATTCAGCAGCAATGTATCTTCAGCATCTGCCAGTCATTTGTTTTAGTTGAAGGTTTTTCCAATATTTCTTGCTGCCTTGGAGTAGCTTCTAAGATTGTTTATCGCTGCACTGTTTCTAACAGAATTTAAAAGCATTGGAGAAGAAAGGGCAAGAACCTGAGATGACAAAATAAACACAAAGAAAATATTAAACTCCTACCAAATTCTTCTTCTCCATCCTGGTCATCTATTAAGCCTACTGAGACTCCCAAATCCATACATTTCTTGCTGTGCGCCTTTGACTTCATGTGTTTTGTCAAATTTCCTTAAGAAAGAAACAAAAAATAACTGTTCTTTATACAGGGTATACAAATATATACATAACAACTATACAAATACACAAATAGATAAACAACATGTTCATATAGTCTACACAGCTATATTTATGATCACCTATATAATTTTATTGTACACTTGCTAGAGTCTTTGTAAGTTGCCAAGGGCTGTAGTAGATTTGTCATCCTGAATGTTATTAGTTCTCTGGCTACATTTTATGCAGTTCTTTCCCTAGATAAAATAGAATAAAAGAGGGAATCTAGAAAATGCTATATTTTACATATTTGCAAGAGATCTTTCATTTGTTTATGGCAAACTATGTAACAGTCTGATTCAGTCTTCAAAATTACATCGAGAGTCAATGTGATTTGCAGATATTTTAGCATTTGATAGATTCTATTTTCAGCTTAATCATTTCCACTGCAGACCTATGCCAACAGATTCATTTTACCCAAAACCAAAGCATGACAACATTGAGCCTGATCCCCAAAGTGAGTATGTAACTGCCGAGAGGCACCACAGCCTGGTTATGGTAAGTCACACACAACGTCATAACCATAATGGCCCTTTTATCCCTTTTTTTTTCTTTAGTAAGAAAACACAGTAAACCTCATCAAGAAGAGAGTAGATCACAGAGATCTGTAAACGATCACATCTGTGCAATGGATATTATTACAAGTAACTGCTCAGTTCACACTTAAAATTTGGGTTGTCTCAGAGAAAACCCTTTACTGCGAGGTATTTCAGTTCAGAAAAGAACAGCTGGTGAAATACTGCTTCTTCCATGATCATTTTTCATTGAGAATTTTATTCCTGCTCTTAAATGAACCTCCGGCTTTAGCCTAGAATTTGAGATAATTGTTATGAAACTATAAATTAGTGCTGAGTGACTAATAAATAGCAGCTTTTCCAGCTTCACATTACTATATGAAATTAATTCACTACTTTGTCCTTCCATGAAGGACAGTTTAACCGACCACCAAGCACCCACCTCTGCGACTGACTTTGCTAGCAATAATGACATCAGGAGTGCACAGTAATTGCAGAACGGGAAGGGAATACAAATATCTTCTGCAACTGAAATGTAAGAGAATTACAGTGGGCAGAACTTAATTACTTGCACCTGGCCGACATACCTACTCTGCAAAAACTATAATCAAGGTCTATCATGTTATCAACTTGGCATTTCATCAAAATGATGGCACAACAAGGCAAGATGACTGACGACTCAGTGAGTGCATCAGCACACAGTGCTAAATTTTGACACATATAAAAGTATCTATCCTACTTCCTGCAGTTCCGTGTTCTTTCTTGGAAGCCTTCCACCTCACTACTAAGCAATGCTGAAAAGACTAAAAGTACAAATGTTCCTGAGGTTACAGCTTGGGTCATTACAGCTAAATGGCTTCCAAAGACAAGAAAAAAAAAAAAAGATTACTGCTTAAAAATCTTTATTCAAAGACGTTTGACTGTGAAATTAACCTGTTTCACTTGTTTTGAACCCTCTTCCACTCTTCCACCTAGATAAACAGGTTTTAAAATGTAGGGCCTATTTTGGGGTCTTAGAAGGTTAAGGGGGAGAAGAAATTTGTCCTTCCACGGATTTAAAAAATAATTTAAAATAATAATTTAATAAAGATCAAATTCCACACTGGAACAATTAGTTGAGTGCCAGTAACAGTGCAACATACATCAGTGTCATACCAGATGATATAGGGACTTGCAATTTTATCTTTGTGTTCCCATTCCTACTTGGCACGAGCAGCTGGCTATCATCTCCTTCATCTCCACCTAGCTTTTACCATGCTCCTGTATGATTTTCCTATTCTGCTCCAATTTGTCACCTACCATGTCTTGCCACACACCTCATTCATATAAAGATGAGATTATCTAAACGCAGAAAGCAAACAAAAATACAGAAATAAGAGCCTGCAAATATTGGAAATACTAGGCAATAAAACTCCAGGAAGGCAACTTCTTTGGATTATGGGCTGCAAAAATTTGTAGAAGTGTTATACTTGAGAGGAGTAGCACAAAAAGAGGAAAAAACGTACACTGAAAACGTCCTCTACCTTTAGTTTTGAAGGAGAAGTTGCAGTAGTTGCAATGGTAAGGACGAACATCCGTATGTGTGCGAATATGCTTCTTCAGCATACTGGGTTTCTTACACCGTATACCACATTCTTCACAGATATACTTCCCTCTTCCTCTCCCCCGAACATACACATAGTCTTCATTTGATTTATATCTAGTAATAGTACCACAAAAGTAAAGAAGTCAGTTGTAAAGGTAATAAAATTCTAGTTTGAAAACAATAATCTATCAGAATTTTAAAAATTACATAATACATGAAAATGAATGATTAAAAGAACACAAAAAATACTTTTGTGTTCATTTGTTGAATTCGCATCTGTATTTTTCACCAAGTAATCAATCATTTGCTTTGCATTAATGATAGAATCTTTTTTTTAAATAAAAATCTGACACTAAACACTTCAAGATTTCAAATTTCACCTTTGAAAGACAGAAATAGACTCTAAAACATGTCAGTTGAAAGACAGAAATATACTCTAAAACATGTCAGTTTTTGAAAGGGAATTTGGGCACCAGGAGGATGTTTTAAAAGAACATCTTTGAGGTTCTATGTTTCATTGAGAGGAAGCACACCACCAGTTATGAGCCCACTAGCAATTGGATTATGGGCTGCAAAAATTCATAAATTATTTAGATTCATAAATTATGCTCCATTTGTACTCAAAACTTTTAGAAGTGTCAATGGCATTTTTCTGTTTAAAAATCCTATTTTGTGAGGTGTTGAACATGGCACAACACTGCAGCTAAAGCAACTATTATTCATATCAGGCATCTCATTTAAAATACTCGTATGAAATACTTTGCATGCAGTACTAGCCTTAATAAATATTTCCATGGTTCATTTTAAATCAGGAGTTCTCCTGCCCACGTATACCATGGAAAGCTGCCAGGGAGAGACTGGAGAGCTGCAGTGTATTGCTTCGCCCTGCCCAGTCACCATGACTATATTCTCTCCAGCTGCAATTACTTCACCTCGTTGTGGAATAGCTGTGATTTATCACATAACAGAAATATAGCAAAAGAATTTACTGTGTGGCTGTATCTAGCTGCCTTTACTGTTGATTAATGTTTGTCCTTTGGAAAAAAAATCTATTGCACTGCTAGTTATTCTTTATTTTATTTTCTCCCTCGTATCTCTCATGGCTTTATGCTTCCATGACTTTCCATTTTTCTTGGAAGCATAAACCAACAGTCACAGATCGTGGTATGGAAACTGTTGTTTAGGAGGAATCAAGCAGGAAGCAACACCTGTGCAAAGTCTACAGTCAAGAAAAAGTTATCTTCTCAACAGTATCAAGTTCACAAAGTGTAATACTTGCCCTCCATCAAAGATTTTGACTCTTCTTGGTTCAGTTTTGAGAAAGGAATTTTCTTTATCATGTTCAGTGCTTGATTCAGAGTTCTCCTTATTGCTGAATTCACTTGCAATCATTTTTTTCCTGTTTAATGCTCGCTGAAAGAAAACAAGATATTTATAAATTTATCATTAAAATTAACGTCTTTTATATGCCATTCAAATTTGCAAATTACTATGAATAAAAGCATCATTACTTTTGCAATCCATACTTTTAATAACGATTTTTTTTTTAATTTTAAGAAGTGTGAAACAACAAAAAAAATCATCATTAAACATTTTTTATTCTTTACTCTGCTCTGAGCATCTGTGGGCTGGCAAACCCCTATGGAGTTTATGGTATTCTAGGAAACCAGGAATGCTTGAATTTGCTTTCAAAGATACCTCTTCATTCTTCTGGTGAAGGCAAAGCTCACCAGTAGCCCTCTACGGAGAGATGATGTTTATACAGTCAAACCCACTTGCTTCCTGAATGGCTAGAGAAGCCACTCTTCTGCCCTGGATGCAGCAACAGAACGACTCAGATGGGGCTCTGCATGAGACACTGTCCTCCACAAATTGACAAAACAGAGACATTTTGTTAGTGCACAACCAGTTACTGGGGCTTTTTTTTCTTTTTTTGGGGGGGTCATTGATGAAGTATCAAAACACTCAATAGCCCCATTCCAATTCCAGTTCCTGGGTGTCCACCCCACACATAAAGGGTGGGAGGAAAGGAACTTCTTTCCTTCCACAGCTCTCCTTTGATAGCTGCAGTTCTCACACTGCACTCTCTGACACAAGTGCCCCATGACTGACCGCTGGAGGAATTTTCATGTGGAGAGCCAGAGGCAAGAAAGCAGGAGAATGCGAAAGGAAGGTGCCTACAGGTAATATTTATGTTTCCAAATATTTTTCAAAAGAGTGTTCCTGTTTTACTGCACGATTTGCCTGTCCTCGATTCTGTAATGTTATTAATAGGGATTGAAGAACCCTGTCAAAGCAGTGCTCTGCAGTTAATTCTTACTGCCAGACCAAATTAGAAGAAAAAGTGTACCAGTTGTCTAGCAGAACGAAAATACGTTTCTCAATTTCCCCTGGTTATTAATTAAAGATATTTTTTTAGAGGAAGATGAGTTCCCCCAACCTTTACCAGTTAAAATCTACTTCTGGAATAGGATATTTATAAAACGGGCAGCAACGAAGGAATGATCCAATTAGCCAGCAATTATTGCTGCTGTATTTATAAACTGTTCTACCCACGTAGCTGGCATACGTACCACATTTGCTCATATTGATAACTGAATAAAATCATGAGAGAGATGAGACTGGCCTTATGTTTTCTACTCATTATAAAATTTAATGCTGTAAGCTTGAGAATTCCTGGCAAGCAAAATGACTTCCCTGGCTCACTTAAAATGACTGATGAATCATACTGGTCATTATATACATCGAAGGGTGACATCACTCTGGCATCAGGTGCTTTCCTGTGTTCCTCTGTGGAATTTCTGCCATGGCCTTTACTTCTTGGCTGATGAGGAGTTAACTCGGATCACAGGAAAAGTGACCTTCTAGATTCAAAGGCCCTAGGAATCTGCATAAGTGATACCACAGGCTGCAAGTACTGCTCCAAACTGTACTCTTTCATGCAGTCCTGTCATGGATTTGAGCTGGATTTTCAAGTACCTGAGCACTTCTACTGCTGCATACATGATAATTCTGCCTGTGGGTAGGAAGAAATTTCACCCTGCAGGTTGTCAGTATTCAAACAAGACGAAAGCAGGGCCAACTCAGAGGTGGAGCTTACTCTAGCGACTGTAACTCAACTATGTTGCAGACCTTATACACTATTTGGCACATGGATTGCTTTTGTTTCCACTGCAAACAGAGAATAACAAGATGACATTTATAATTTAGCAAGGAAAAGAGTAGTGGAAAATACAGAGTATACATAATAGGCCCAATACCACATAAGTATTCCCAGTACTTGGAATAATATTACCCCTAAGTGCTCGATCTTTCATTCCTAATACACTAAGTATTTTTTCCACATTTACATTTCAATAATAAAAAAACAAAGGGGTGGAGGAGAGGATTCCAGATGTATTTGGTCTGTGCCGTTACCCAAACTATGCTGACACATATCTTTATAATCTACTGTATATTCTCAAACCTACAGAAAGTAACACAAGGCCAAATACTCCTGGATTTTCTGATTTTTTTTTCTTATTTCTTTTTGAGTATCTTACAAAGAGTTATGTACCAAGATAAGGTAGTCTACCTCAGGTGTTCAAATATCTACCTTTCACTGATGTACTTTAACTGACTAGCTATGTGCTACTTTTACCAGCTGTTTCAGTGATTTAACCATGAAAAATGCTGCCACCACAGAAATGTTCTAATTGAAACACTATCCAAGCTTGTTTCACAGAAATCTACAGAAGTGTTCCCTGATAATGAAAAAAATAAACTTTTTTAATGTCTATGAAAAATTTCAAATTGATGCTGAAAGAGACCTGGGCAGCTTAAACTCTACTTATCATTAGGAGTAGCCAGTCTCTAAGCACTACAGTTTTCTCACATGTAAATCCTCTAACTTATCTCACCTAAAGCTTAGGAAAAACATTAGTAACTGTGAAAAGGGCAGAAAAATGACAGGGCATTCTGTTCAGAGCAACAGAAAAAAAAATATTCCTCTCCACAATTACTTATGTCTTCCATTTCTGACAGAGTCTCCTCTTTCTCCTACCATGGAGACAAAGATCATGATTCATTTCTACTTCACTCACTTTGCTCCAATGTAGCTCTACTGTCTTCAATTACTGGTATAAAACTGGAAAGAAAACTGCTGTTAGGGCTGCCTGGAGACCAGAGTTCAATAGATACTGCTGGGGCTTTACAGCATCCTTGGAAAAAAAACATGCCCAGAGCCTGAATCATCCAAGCTATAAATTTTAGATTATAATATTCATTAAACATTTTTTCCCATTGGCACACAGCTACTTAGGGAAAATGTTTTTAATATTTTTCAAGTTTTACTATTTTACACATAAAAATCTTGTGCATTTAACTACTTTCCAGTGGTGAGTGGGACTGTTGTGGCACATAACCCAAGAAAGAAAAGCTTTTCAGTTAGTAGAATGTTTCCATTTTCAGCCTGTTCACTCCTGAAAACCTTCACACTGGAGCACACTGAACATTAATAACTCAGAGAGGGAGTCAAGGATCAGTGTAGAGGCTTCAGAAAGAGCTCCTGATACCATACTGATCATTTCAGGTGAGGAAGCTGGCAAAATAAATAAATGAATGAAGAGGAGTAGAGAGATAAAATCAGCCTCTTCTATGCAAGGGAACCTCAAATCACATTTTAATATGTTGTATTTATTCCAGAAGCTTCCTTCATAATACCATTCTGGGGTGTTTTCTGATTCACTGGAACGTGGCTACTGCACCTATGTGGTTGCCTCTAAGCACTGAATTGTGAAGAGCAAACAAAGGTTTCCTTCGCGTTTCTATTTTGCTCATGTGTCTATTCATGTCCCAGGACATTTACTTTTGAAAGAACTGTGGGGTTTTTTTTCATGACAGTGATCAGAGGTGCTTAGGCAGAAACATGAGGTCTCTATAAACGTGACTTAGAACTAAGGGCAAGACCAGGAACAGTTCAAGGAGTCGCTTCATCTTTGTGAGAAGATCAGCCGCTAAAGTCCCACTAACAGAGCACTCCATTCTGGAAAGGGCTAAAGGACAAGATGGGAGGGATTAAAACACCACATTTTTATTATTAATAATAAATTGTACCATAATAGTACATGAAGCTCTCTGTCAGGTCAGGGTTAAAATGTGCAAACCACTTGAACAAACATCTTCTGAATGACAGTCACAACCCCCTGAGATTTACAATCTAAACTGTGGTTCTTTAAGGAATTCAGGACCCCGCCAAGCTTTTAAGCAGGAAATCAATCACATTTTTTTGGCGGTAACAGAGAATTACTTTGCTAATCTGTTTGTTTTTGTAAAAATGGAATACGAGTTTTTAAAAGGACCTCCAATGTTCTGGTTCCACTCTCAATCTCAAACAGAAAAACCCAGTAGGAGAGTTAGTGGGCATGAGCAGCATGAAAAATTTCTGTTTTTGTTTCCACTAACCAGAAATTCTTCAACAAGACTAACTAGAAGTTTCCAAGCTGGCATCAGCTGTGCCATTACCAGGTCTAGCTGGAGGCTGGTGATACACAGGTATATTGTAACAGCATCCCCAGCATCCTGGAAAGCGGCTGAAATCTCGCTGCCTGAGTCACTGAAAGAGAAACTAGACAAACTCTGGAGGTATTAGGTCACAGTACCTATCAGGTCGTCTCATGTTTTAATTTTTTGGCATGCTAAGCTTTGCTTATACAAGATACCAATTCAATTTTAATTGGTGATTTCTTGCTGTACATTCTTCCTTCATAATGGCTCTAAGTAAAGCTGGTAAATCACTTCCAAGTAGAACTCTTTCTTTTCACCGCACTAGTGTGCTCATTCAAATGTCAGCAAGAAAGGCTGAAGAAAGATTAATAACTGCACTTCCTGTATAGAAGCAGCAGTGCAAATGCAAATGACAGCTGCCTATTATGGCATTAAATATTCCTATAGCATGTCAAAATATTTTTCAGAATATTGTTATTCATTACTTATATTCTAAACAAAACCTGTTTGTAGACAAAAATTGTTCTTCCTCAGAGATACAGTAACTTTACTATTGCAGAACTTCTGACAGACAGTCCTAAAATACTAAATAAATACAAGCCGATGACATTACTACTGAGAGATGTGCCTTTCCTATAAATAACTGCTCAAATATGTGCAATGAAAACCTAAATCAAAAAAAGCAATCCTCTCCCTATTTTTTAAATTCAGCACTATTTAAGTGCACCTTACAAAATAGTTGAGGAAGCAGGTTCAAGAATGTAATATGAGTTTGAACACATAAAAGGAGATGACTAATATCGAACTAAAATGCGTATCAGTTAGAGCACTGACACGTCAGTAATCTACACGCATTTTCAATACAAAAAAATGGATTTAGTTTTCATTTCCAAAAAGCATGTTGGCAAAATCACCCACTGACCTCAAGAGAACTAGATTTAACTCTAATATTCCTTAGGGGTTTCAGAATATCTTCTCAACTCCCACTGTAATTCTGAAACTATTTCTTCCTTCTTACGCAGAGCTTCTCATCTTATTGCTCTTTTCCCCACAGACTTTATATCTTAGCAAAACATTTAGCAAACACAGAAATATCCCATGAGGACCTCTGACAGTAACAGTCTACATCACCCAGCATCAAGAGAAATATACTTCTTCTCCCAAGACAGTGGTACATTTCCTGAGGAGCAACTGGAGGCCTCATTGATCCAAATCCTCAGCTAGATGCCCAGACATTCAAGCAGGACGTACTGATTAGCTTTCTAAGCAAGCAAAAAATTTGCATGTTTTGGACAATCTCTTGATGATTCTAGAGGAACTAGTTTCAAGGCTCAGCTTTGGTCAAAAAGAGTAAAAGTATGGTGAAGAGCATTCTGCATACAGGATAAAGAAGAAAGAAGAGCATGAGACAACCATGTCCCTCGCAGCTCTCTTAGCAGGCTTTAGCTGTGACAGCAAAAGCAAGTATTTAATGCACTAAATGGACACTGACACTTGTCACCACATTACAAAGCACAGAGTCACGTTTAGCCATCCAGAGAGTTATCATCAGTTAGCAGGGAACACCAGTTCAGCGCAAACAAGCACACAGGTTTGGCCCTGTACAGAAAATGAAATCCTGATCACAAATGGGCAGCACTAAGACTCCTGCGCAAATGCCAAGTGACTACCCTGCTTTTCCTCATCTGACCCTGGCGTATTATGTGGAGTATTATTGCCCTGAGTATATTCCACTGCAAAAGCTTTAACAGGCTATTTGGAGCAGTATTAATCCAAAAAAACATGAATGTTTTTTCCGAAAGTGGTAATTTTGTTTTAAATGTTACTATTTTTGTCATTATTTTAAACCACTGATTGGTGGGAGAGGTGGGAAATTGGACACTACTCCACCCACAGCTGGATGATCAGCGATGTTGAAAAATATTTCTATGGTGTATCCATGGACACCTAATTCAGTCTGAGCTCTCTCTTATAACAGAAAACATGAGCTGATTTTGAAGACAAAATACACAGCTATGATTTTCAATTAACCTCTTTAAGTTAACAGTGTTTAAAGCATGCTTATCCTAGAACTATTTTTGCTATATCTTTTACATTAAAAAATAATAGTAAAAAAAAATACAGATTAAAACATACAGATTTAAATCCAAGAACTAATTTCTGTGAAGTGGATAAATCTTTTTTTTAACAGGTTTCTTAATGGAGTTAATTACGATCTTTTCAGCAGTTCAATTCAGGATAACTAAATAAGTAAGTATATATATTGTACATGTCATTATTCAAAATCAGGGAGAGAAAAAAACAAAAGACAAAAAAACAGGCATATCCCATTCTCTAAAACATAAGCAGGTAAGTTTTCTAACATACGTCCTCTGTAAATGATCAATATACATCAAGCATAATTTAAATACCTTGGTTAAGCTGTTCTTCCACTTGCTTGAATAGACCAGTATGTCAGCTCTGGGATGAGTAGTTCTAGCTTGGGTGTACAGCGGCTTTTCAATCTTCTGTTTTGAATTGAGGAGGGAAAGGGCTACCTTTGTTGGCAAACCCAGTGGATTGGGATTGTTGGGGCTAACAGTCCACGTAGAATAGGCTGAAATTTTCTGGTCACTCTGCAGCAGATGTAGTGGTTTTCTTTTCATGAGGTAACACCAGGTGAAATTTGTGGAGGTCTTGAGGCTTGGAAACGACAATCTCTGCACTTCTCCTGCGCTCGCTGCAGCCAGGGTGGTTCCAGGCTTTGCGTGACCCTGGCTGCCGATTTGCTTGCTCTCATTATTAGCACTCGGAGACCTTCTTTCCTGACTGCCACTCAGAGGCTTTGGCAGAGGACTCTGATTATTCCCTGGAGACAATTCCGATGCTTTTCTAACTACAAGCGCTGCTGATGCTGACAACTTGTGGTCTTCTGATTCTGGTGATTCCTTTAGGGATTCTGCAACGCCGGTTTCGGGATGACAGTTGGGCAGCAGCACGTCTGCGGCACCAGGTTTGCAGCTTTTTTCCTGCTGTGGAACACCATCGGGATCTAACAGATGACTCTCCAGAGGCTCCGTGGTGCACACCTGCCTCACCAAAACTGGTTTCTTTTGCTTACTAGCAGGGTCACCAGACCGAAGGTTCAGGGAATGCAAGGGTCTGGCATCTGCCATGCAGGCAGCTCCGCTCTCATCCTTAACCCGTTTTTGCTGCTTTTCCATGGCAATATCTAAACTGTTGGCTGGGGAAAGCATTCTTTTACTTGAAGCTGTAGCTTCCTGCTGAGGGAAGAGTCCACTAACTGGCACTTTCTGAATAATATTCAAAGAGCTAGACAAGGGTGAATTTCTGGTTCCATTATCAGGTAGGGAGTTTTCAAATTCAAATGAATTTGGCAAAGTCCTCTGACAGTCTTTGAGGGGTTTTGGCAGCTGAGTTTTACCTTCCAGCATTGGCACGGACACAGCATTTGATTTACAAACAGATTGACTGACTTGCTCCTGGGTCACTAAAATGTGAGGAAGGGGGGTAACAGTTGCAAAGCCATAGGATGGCACGCTGTTATGAACTCGGACAGGAACTACAAAAGGAGGAACTGGGTGCATCTGGCTGCTGCAGTTGTTAGGGACAATCTGTTTTAGAGGAGGCACAGAATATGGATTAGACGTATTATCGGACAATTTAGTCTGCATTTCAAAGGGGGAAGCATTCTGGTCCGCCCCAACCTGGCATGGGACAGTCTGGGTTGCTGAAGTCGTTTTTAACAACTTAGAAGTGAATGGCTGACCTATATGCAATGTTTTAACTTGAAGTTGATACTTAGGTGCAAAGCAATCCTTGCTTTCACCGGGGTGACATGAAAGCGGGTAGGTATTTGCTTGTTCTCCTTGGGCTGAGGTTTTAGTAGATGCCTGGGAAGGCTGATGCAGGGATGGTTGTCCCAGATTACTCAAGACATGGTCTGGAGGCTGCTGAGCTGAAGGCAGGCTAACAGGATTGCAGCTGTGAACTGCAGCATGAGGCCTAGAGTGAGTCTGTGAATGCTGAGTACTTGAAGGGAACTCCACTGCAGCCTTGCTGCAGCTCTGCAACCTATGAAACGGCACCGCGTGCGCATCTGCAGCCTGAGAGGTTTGAAGGGAAGTTGATTTAACTTGAGGTTGTTGGTTTTCTGGAGCAATATTTAAAGATATTTGCCTTACGAATGGTCCCCTCCTCCTTTCTAGCAGAGGCACGTGTCCAGGAACACCGTTTCCAGAAGACAATTTTGGAGCGGCTACCTCTACAAGTGAGGCAGGTTTTGATGGAGACATACTGCCACAGTCAAAAGACTTACTCCTATAGTCTACAACCTCCATGGATGGCTGCGTGCAGCTGATTTGCTCAGATGCAGCACGTCTCATTTCCCTGTAATGAGGACCTGGCACACCTAGTACGTTAGAGCCAGCAGGAATCATAAGAAATTCCGTTGACTTATTAATAAGCTCTATTTTAGAAGGATTCTCAGCCTTGGAAATTTCATCTTTATCGAGCGAAGCTGAAAAACTAGAGGCATGGGACAAACTGCTCTCCCGACTGAGACTCCTGGACAGCGTGGAGTCAATGCTTGACTCAGCGGATGAATGTTCCATCTCAGCCAAGCGAATTCTTTTCTTCTTTGGTGGAAGCTTTTCTGTGGGCAACTTCGACAGAGTTTCACTGCGCTGTGGCCAGTTAAATCTTTCCATCTTTTCCTGATCGCTGTATTGGTTTTCTTGGTCCCTGTCTGGTTCTTCTGTGACCAGTATTTCAGGAACCTGGATGTTGTGCTGGCGAACAAGCCTTGATGGCTGAAGCGGTGCACTTCTCTCATGAGAAACCCGACTACCCTGAGCTTCCCCTCGAGGTGCGTCCGACGACAGCGGCTGATGATGCTGAGAAGGATTCAGATGACAGTGCCTATCCTCCTGGATTACAATCGTATTCAAAGAGCAGTGTTTTGCAACTTTGTTGGGCTCTTGAAAAGAAACTGGTGAAACCCTTTCAAAAGACTCTGATTTCTCAAAGGAGCTATTTCGGCTCAGTGAATTAGTATGCTGTATTACTGAAATGCCAGTCCCTTGCCTTTTCAGCTCCACCTTTTCTTGTGCAACCAAACTCGCCTGCTTTTCAATAAGTGGAGCCATCCTTGGCTCCGTGGTCTGATCTGTGCCTCGAGCCACAAGCTGAATTTGTGAACTTTGAAGTGCAATGTTGCTTTGCTGCTGTGAACCTACTACTGTTGCACTGTGTTTTGACAGACTGGAAGGATTTGACGGTTTACTTTGGCTGTCTGCATTCTTTGATGACATATTCATATCATTTTGCTGTGGGTCATCATCATCTCCAACACTTTTCATTTTCCTCCTTTTCCTTATCTGAGGGGTCTGTTCCCAGACACCAGTTGAACCAGTGACGCGGTAGTGCAGAATTTGAGGTTGGGTACTATTGGGAACAGTTTTATGCTCAGGCTCACGGATTGCCGCTTTGGTTTTAGGTCCATGCAATTCTGAACAATAAAACTTCTTGTGGTTTTCAAAATTTTCCAGTTTTCTGTATCTGTTTCTGCAGGTTTCACACTCAAACATTGTTCCTCGCACTTGGGGCGACTTCTTTGCTTTTTCTAAATTTGATCCTTGTGCCAGTGATTTGCTCCGTTGCAATAAGGATTCATTTGATAAATTACATCCAAGATAATTTTCTTCTACAGAAGAAAGATTACGTACTGATCCAAGAACTTGACTTTCACCAGTAGAAGAATCTTCTATCGCCGCCTGTCGAACAAGGGTCCGAGGATGCCCACCTTGCGTCAGTGGAGTAGCAGGTCCCGATACAAAGACATCATCATATAAAGAGCCAATTTTATCATCGAACGATTGACTTCCTCGCAGTGGATGAGGGGGAGGTATTACATTTGGAGGTACGGCTGAGTAACTGGTAGTAGGCATAGAATTACTTCTTGTTATAGGCAAACAGTCAAGGGATGGTACAGACAGAAGAAAAACTTGCTTTGATTTCTCTGTGGGTGTGAAAGGAGACTTTGGTATATCAGAGCTTGAGCTCGTCCTTCTTCCCATGGGCTTTAAATCAAACTGGAAGGAGTCCTTAAATATGTAGGACTTGGGGGAATCTATGCTTCCTCTTCTTGAAAGGGATGTTCTTCTTGGTTTCACACTATCTAACTGTTTGTCATCCACAACAGCTTCATTATCAGAAATTAACTTTGAGATACGCTCCTCAAGCGTTTTTGTTGCCATGGGTGGTCGCATTTGGCCAGAGAGAATCAGATTTTTTTCATTACAAACTGTCTGAACCACAGACGCAACCATTCCACTCGCTCGCGGCACACAGGGCAGATTTTTATTTGTATCTTTTTCAGAGGTCGGCAGTCCTCTTACAAGAGGAGCTGGTGGGCTCATTGTTTGATCAGCACTTTCAGAACGAGAGAAATAACCCGAATCAGTACTGCCCAAACTTCTAGGGCTCAAAAGGCATTTTCCTTGCTGATCTTGGGAACAATCAGTCGCCTGTTGTCTCTGGAGCTGAGCATGCACAGCTCCTACTGCAGCCCCTAGCTGTTCCTCTGATAGACCCGTTTCTACCTTCTGTTGCTGCTTTATGTCAGTCTCCTTGAAGGAGGCTGCGTGTGCTACATTTGACTGAAGATTTGTCACTTTAAAGTCTCCTTTCTTCTGTGCTGCAGCAAGCTCAGCGGCTGAATCTGTGACTTTTGGACTATCGGCCCTTAAAGGAGAGACGTTAACAGGATGAACTACTACTTTCGGCAAAGCTGCCCTTACTTGCGGTTCTGTATCACATAATGAGGAATCACCCGCTACAGAGTCTGGGTTACTCAGTGGAACAGGGCTTCCTTTCCGTAAAGTTTCTGAACTTGAAATTACTTTCACTATTTGTGAAGGTTCCAGTTCTTGCTCATCTTGTCTTTCGTCTGCAGTGCCTTCATCTTCACTTTCACCACTCTCTTCCACATCGGAGTGAATACTAAGTGCTTTGTCTGAGTCATGAGACAAGAAGAGACCACCAGAATCTGGCTGCAGGACAAGCCCGAGTTTGATAGCATGTGCATGAGATTTCTTGTGCTTGTACAGATTGCTTTTGGTTTTAAATGAAAACCCACATGTCACACAAGGATATGGTCGCTCTCCGGTATGAGACCGGATATGCTTTTGGAGAACACTGGGCTTGGCACACGCCCGATTACAGTACTCACAGACGTATTTCCCGAGTTTTTTAGGCTTCTGGTCTTTCAGGAGATTACATATTTGCTCTACACCATGATTTACTACCGACGCTATCTGGGCTGAGCTGTAGGTGGGACCTATTGACAAGTGTGTGGAACTGGATGTGTTAATTGGCAAAGGTGAAGATGCATTAGCTACTAACTGGCTTTGAGGAAAAACCTGAGTTACTGTGGACGATGAGGTGTGAACGACGGAAGAGGTTACTGCTATGCTGTAAATCTGCTGGAGTTTGGGGTTTTCTTGACTCTGCTGTTGCACCACTGGTCTGGCGAAACTTGGACACACAACAACCTGGTGATTTTGTTGACTGGTCTTTGTAATGAGGTCTTGTGAATGAGAAATTGATTGGATCTGTGCTTGTCCACTCTTAGCTGTCATTGCTACATGAACACTGTTTAAAGTACATGGGTAATAGTGTGATCCAGCTGCCAACTCACGCTGGGACAAAACAGACTGATTCTGGACACTCATCGTATTGGAGGTGAGACTAGAAGAGGTGCTTACAGTTTTATTTGGTCTCAGTTTCTCTCCCTGCATCCCGTAAGGAGGGCACTCTTGTGCCAAAGTGTTCAGTTCAGGCTCCATAGCTTTTAGCAACACATCAAATGCAGTCCTAGTACATGGGGATGCAGTACTACCATCATCAAAAGAAATACATTCATTACTGTCAGTCTTTGCTTTACTTGATAAGGAGTTAGGCTTCTTCTCTGTCGAGTTTAATCGGTTTGCATCAGAATCCCTCCCTGTCTGTTTACTCAGCTCCGAGGACGGAGGTACCAAGGAAAGCTTCGCCTGCCCGGACGACGTCTCCGATTTGGTTGTTTCAGCGCGGATCTCAGTACCAAGTGCTCCTCCGTTCTGCTTGGTACATTGACTCCCATTCTGCACAGGTAAGTGGTTCTGCACCTTGGTGGGCTCTGAGGCATCTGAAAGAGCCTTTAATGGTGAAGGCTCTACATTTTGTTTAATCTTGGCTTCGGTGGGGCTTCTCAAAGGCGATTTTGGTATTTTTTTTAGGTGGTTTTCGGTTACAATCTTTTTCCTTTTCACACCCTTAATTGCATCTGAGGTTCCTCTTGTACCAGCATCTGTGATTTCTGTTTAAACATAAAGAGAACAAAAATATTAAAACTGCATAATGCATTTTATTTTTATTTATGCTATTCTATCATCTCTTAGTTTCAACTCTGAGAGTAGTTCATGCACTAAGCCCTGGGGCAACAGAACTGTCCACCTCTCAAGCCTCTGACATTTTAACAGTAATGTATCTTCCTAAGCATCTATTTTACTTTAATCTAAAAAGAGGAATGTTTCCAACTTATGCTGTAAAACATTACTGAAGTAATTTACTACAGGAAAAGCTGCAAAGAGTTTTTTCTTTTTTAAATAAAGGCTAGTAGACATATATTTTAGTATTTATAGAAACTCCTTTTCAAATAAAAATAAATCTCTTTTGCACTTGTTTAAAAATTCAAATAATTATAGCAGAAAAATGAAGAACCAAGGCACACATCCATTTTCATGTCATGTTTGTCCCTTTTTACATCTATACGTTGCAGTAGTCAAGGAAAGAAGACAACTTCCTCATGGTTATATCTGTAAGTGGATTTATCATGGAAATGGCACAAACCACCCACACCATCTGTCAAATACTGAATTTCAGAGCTCCAATTACTGAACTTCAGTAGCATTTCAGATGAGCAACTACTGCAGATGAATAAAATCAGTCACACTTAAATGATTTTCCATTTGTGCATCAAGAAACAAAATAAACTAATTTTGAATTATTTCATTACTAGCTACACTTGCTGCTCATTTTAAGTGGGTATGCATAGGGAGTTTCAGGGGTATAGTGAATAGCAAATTAATTGCTATGCTATTCAGCAGAATAATTTTGTAACAAGTACATGTATTAGTTTGTACAGAGTCCAATTTCCTCCAGAATGAGAAAGTCATATTGACTCAAGTTCAGTTTGGATATTGACAAACCTTTTTTTAATATTGACACCTGATGTTACACACCTTCATTCACCTCAACGGTGTCAGAGTTAATCTGATAGTTAAGTATATTTTACCTTGCTCCCAGTACACAAACACCCAGACAATCATCGCCACCGTCTCTGTAGTAGTGACTGCAGAGGAAGCCGAGTATTGAATGAATGTAAATCCAACTCAAACTTTACTTTAACAACTCATTCATTTGGCTGCTAGCCAAAAACCAGACCCATCCGATTGCCACTGCTCAAAGCAAAGCAGGGTTACGGTGTGACTGGGAGGCTGATGCCTGGCTGAGAAGTCGCAGCTGTACATGCGTTTTGAGAAGCAGGACTGAGTAACTCCATGTAGCGCAGGAGCTTTTGTGCAATCCTATATCAACACAAGCTCTAAGACATCATATTGTCAGAGTTCACAAGCGGGCAAGGGGGAAAAACATGGATTTCCTAGAACTGATCAATCCCACAGCCCCTCTCCAGTGCCCACCAAGAGCATCCCCTTGCAGAAACACCATCTGGCTTCCCCGCTGCAGTGAGAGGAAAGGCAAGGTGTATGTGCATCTGACGAGACACAGGAGTTGATGAATCTAGGGGGCAATCCCTGCTCCGTTTAAAGGAAACCCAGACAATGCCTACAGCCAGTCCAGCAGAAGAGGATGCAAAGTGCCCAGCAGAAAAAAATACGACTATTTTCCCTAAGCCAGACCAGAACCTGATCATAGCGCGTGCTAAGGACAAAACTTGGGCACCTGTAAGTTCACAATCTTGCACCAGACTGGTAGTCAACTTACTACACATACAGTAGTCATTCAGGACAAAGAGATATGCTGGAGATTTCCTTTCAAAGCAAAAGGTTAACACTACCTAATACCTAATGTACCTGCTGCACCTATGGAAGTTTGCATTCTGCAGAGCTTGACATAACCTGACTTTCTCACAGCCTCTTTAGAGGAAATTTAACTGTGAAGAGTGGGATACTGTTTTCTCACATTCTGCTGCCCTATAAAAGACGCATCACCTCTAAAATTCATCTCCAGAACTCACGGCTTTGAATTCCAGCTGTGGGGAGTTCCTCTTCATCTTGTGCACTCGGAAAAAAATCCATGCAACGATCTTTCATTTAACCTTTAAGTGAACTTTGCACTTACTGCTTTAGTACCAAAATCTATTCGTATCAGGCTGGATTTAGCATATTCAAAGCAGACCTGTCTGTTGCTTTGCAATTAAACGAGTATCTTTCTTACACAAGTAAATGACCACCAATACTAATAACGGTAGTTTTGTTAAACTGAAGTTTAACAACCATTTGCTCAGTAACAACAATTTCACATGAATCAAAGAGCAAAATGACTAGGTGCACATGCAAAGGTGCTGCTGGCCGCAGCTTGGCAGTCCCTCAGCAGGAGGGCCACACTAACAGGGTGCGAGTAGCGTGGTTCCCTTCAGGATGACCCAGGCACGTTGCGCTCAGCCGAGGAGCCGAGAGCGCCTGTGCAACGCAATGCAGCACGGAAATACAGAACAGAAACCAGGAACGTCCAGGAGAACCCGTGCCCACAAAAAGCCTCAAAGATACCAGGGCAACCGAGCAAATGACGGACCCCACCTGAAGCCTCAGCTTACTCAGCAGCCCCTGTTCCCAGGCTGCAGCAACTGTGCTCGAATCGGGCCACAAGAGTAAGCTGGAAATCAGCACTGCTGAAAGACTGAACGTGGCCTGACAGAGCCTTAGACAAAGTACAGGTGTGGCTCTAATCTATCAGTGAAGTGACTGAGAGACGGACTAAGAGCTTGTATTTGTTATGAAAAGATCAGATTTTTTTCTATAAGCTATTTACTTTTATGCTTGAAAAAATATAGCTCGACACATGCAAAATCATAAAGATGTTTAGGAAATTGTTTGAAAAGGACAACAATAAACGAGAGCAAATTATATATTACATAACATTCAAAATGGGCATTTATAATCACTGATTGTGTTGCTTCTGCATCAAAAAAGTTCTTGTCTTTTTGACTCTACTGCCTACATCTCCTGTGATTTTAGAGATGAGAGTCTCAGCTGCGCATCATTGAACCGGTCTATAAAATCCTGCAAAAATGGACTTTCTCAACAATAGCTTCACTAGGATCATTAGTAGCAAAAGTCCTGTGCTATACCTTTGTCCTTGATAACATGGAAATACATATTATTAATGGAAATATTCACCTCAAGCTTACTATCTCCAGACTTTTAGGAGAAAAAAAAGAGGAGTACTCAACAACAACTTTTCACTTACGTTCAGCTTTTTATTCCATTTATTTCCTTAAATTTCCAATTTGTGCTGAAGATATTCCAGTACACATTTGTGAATTTACAGCTACTTGACTGCAAAGAGATTCACTGTGTCACCATTTCTAGAGGCATCAAGAAAACTGGGAGAGAATAGCAGCCCCAAAGTGCTAACTGTGCTGGGCTTGGGAGCTTCCAGCTTGCACGAGGGTGGTAACTAACCAGGCCCATGGTAGGCTGCCAGCTTCCACCCACCTCAACAAGCTGACCACAACCAGAGAGATCCTAAAACATCCTGGTATGGAGAAAGAAGAATAAAAGAGGACTGTTTCCTGCTCATTCTGCCACTTCTTTACAGACTCTGTTCACTTCCCTGTGCTCTCACAAAGCCCTTTTTTCTCTTCAGCTAGTAAAGCTGCTGCAGGAAGTCCTCCTTCTCTTAGTTGGTGAACTCTTCTTATTTTTTAAGTACTGTCCTTTCAACTAGATGTCTATGAAGTCTTCTTTTTCATAAACCTTATTACATCAGATAGATAGGATTAAGCTGCCTGGTCCAAGAGAACAGGTAACAAGGCCATTGGGCTCAACACCTCACTCTGCACAGAGCATCTCTTGGCTTTCCTGTCTCACTCTCCCATGTTTGCTTCCTTCTGCATTTCTGGCAGTACTATTTTGCTTTCAATTCTGCTTCTTCACTAGGAATTCTGCACTTAAAACATGACAAGACTACCTGGTGTTGCTACACGACTTTGTGTACCTCTAATTTCTCTACTGCACTTTGCTCTATGCAGAAGAAATGGAGCAGAAGAGCAGAACTGCGACGGTGCAGACAACAAACTAGCACAGTAACTCATGCAGCAAAAGCAGAGTCTAAGCACCCGGATTTGTTCTTCCTTCGCGTTCACGCACAAAGTAGACAATGTCATGACAAAATGATCTCAATGGTTTTGTTTAAGTAACTTTCAGAGCTGCCTGTCTCGAAGCCTACGTGTTATTATAACACCCACGCTCCTTCTCTCCCTTCTAATGTGCTGTACTAAAGAAAATAGGAAAAGAATAATAGGGAACTGAAGCAAAGCACCAAGCTGCCTTCCCTCTCCGCGCCATTCTGGGAAACGTTAGCAGACAGCATCACTGACTGCCCCCACGGACTGAAGAACAGCAATTTCCATTGTTTCATGTGCTCATTTGACACAACACAATAAGTTTTAAAACCATGGTAGGCATGCATACAAAAATCAGATTTTTCCGGTCAAAGCTTGTGTTCCTAAGTCCGTACTTTGGCTCGAGAGAACTGCTGTTGAAATCAAGCCTCTTTTGAAAGTGTTTAAATACTAATTCATAAGCTCAAAGGTGAGAGAGACCATAGCTAAAGATCTTTTGGATAAAGCTTAACTTCCTGGTGACTGTAAATAGTCAAAATATTCTTACACTTGACATCTGATGCTTATTTAATTTTCATTTTGCTGGACCCTGTATGCTTCAAAGAGGAATCACTCCACTGAGTGTTTCTATGAATAAGGAAGGAAGTAAATTTTGGGATAAAGAAATAAGCCCAATATAAGGTCACCAGGATTGACATTAAATATTACTACACTTTTATTATTTATTATTTCTCTAAATATCATGCTGTCTCTTGGATGTTAATTAAGTACTATTAATGGTATTTTTTCCTATAATTATGTTCTTTCCAAAGTGCAAAAAAAATCATAAATACATAAATCACACACATAACTATGAAAATGTTCTCAATCAATAGACAGCTTTGAACAAGATTAACTCAAATGTCATGCTTAAATTTCAAGCGCAAACAGACATGATTTAAAAGTCAATGAACAACAAGTTTTTAAGAGTCTTACTTCAGGTGCTAACTTCAGATTTCCTGAGAGGGTTGTAAGGGGGCCACTCAGCACTTACAGGGCAGGATGCAAGCCGAAGAACTGGGCACGCTCCAAAGCAGCAGCGGCATTTGAAAATCGCTGTCACTAGGTTTAATCTAGGCTTAAATGCTTTTAGTGTTGAGGGCATCGGTTCAAACATCCACAGAGTGGCCCCTTAAAACCATGTGATCTGTGTGTAAATTACAATTAATTAACTAAAAGAAAGGGGTTGACACCGAGCAGCTAGGTAGCCTGATAAGTATTCAACTGAGTGTCTGCCCATGCCAGCAACCCTCCTTTTGCTCCTATCAGCAAATCCTGCGCAGTTCCATAAGGAATTGATGAGGAGAGTAGGGGCTCAGGATTTATTTAATATTTCTTGCAAACAAATGATCATTTTTCTTGTTGGTTTGGATAGAACACCAAGCTCTGTGCTGATACGTAACCCATCAAAGGTACCGCGCTGGCGCACAGAGAGGAACAGCTGCCCTAGTCCCGGTTCACAAGTGGTATCACGCCAAGTTTTCATACTGCATGATTTCGTTAGCACGTTTCTTCTTTTTAACCAGACCAGTGAAAGTCCTAACACAGCTGCCACGGAGGATGCAGCTGTGATAGGACTGTGGCAGCAGTACCCATCCTGGCAGCTCCATCAGCCTCAGCGAGGGTAGCAGAGTTCTGCACAGTTTCTAGCAACACAGACTGCCCCTAACATCACAGTAGGAGGACCGTGCAAAATCAGTGCATTCCAACTGCACGTATGAAATGCTTAGAAAATGTACCTCTGAATATTACCTCTAATAATTCCCCATATTTAAAAGCACCATTTCACAGGATCATAACACTACAGGGTTGAGGGGGACCTCAGAAGGCCGTGTTGTCCATCCTCTGCTGCTCGTCCCTTGTTCACAAATCCAATCCTTTTATCACAGAAATTATTTTATCATTATCATTTTGTCACAGCAGTTTCCACACACAAACCTGTAGACCAACCAACTGCTTTGGTTCAAGCTTACTCCCAGTCCCCTGCTTGCCTTCTGCTACAGGTCTTCACCTGATTCACTCTTCTGGATCAATCTACATAGCAGCAATGCATCCTATGGCTACATGGAGCTCGGCATGTCCCAGGAATCCTACTTTTCTATATTTTTTGTTACTAAACTCCTTTGCTGTTCCCAGCATCCACCATCAGTCAAAAAACGCCAGTAAACTCTGTGCATGCTTTTGCTATGAAGATGAAGTAACAGCAACTCTAAAAAAACAACACAACCCAAAAATGCTCAGTTTGTTCCACACAGTGCTTTAGCATTCCTACATAGATAGCTGCTATCACTTTATATTTAAGTCTGTTATTTAAAAGTCTATAAATCAGATGGGAAAAACATTCCAAGAAATATCCATATTACTGGCTACCAAGCGTTAAGTCATAGGGAAGAGCAGAAAAACATTGTTTAATAATTTTCAGAAGAAACTGTAAATGTTTAAAGCTTACAATCTACTGTTTCTACTAATTCTATAGTAACATCTGTCAGTTTTCATTTTGAAGATAACGCTGCAGAAAGTGAGAAATACTTCCTGCCTCTGAATATCATTTATCTTGAAATAATAGGCCTGGGACGAGAACGATTTTCACTTTGCATTCTCCAAACTAGCATGAGGGACACAGTAACTGACGTAGAGGGAGGAGGCTCTTCAGACTGGACTTGTGTGCAAGCTGCAAAGACACACTAAAACCGAAAGGGAAAATAACTTCTCGGACCCACAAAGCTGGGCTGAACAGACCGAAGTTTTTCACTTGCATTTAGTCAAAATACAGATGCTTCTTTCCTGAGAATCCAGAACATATACAACGCACCACAAAGCGTAGAACAGAAGATAGCTTAACTGTGCAGCCACAGAGAGAAGGGCACGCCGGGCCACACTTCAAACACCGACGGAGACACGTTGGCAGCACCGGGAGAGCGGGCTGGAGCAGCTTCCACGGCTGAGCAAGAGCACGTTGGCAAGCAGGCCACGAGCCTCCCTCCCCGCGGGGCGCGCGGGCCGGCCTCGCGAGGAGGCCCCGTTGCGGTGCCGCTTCGGCCCAGCCACAAGCGCCTGCCAGCTGCTTTTGGCCTTGGGATAGGTAAAGAGCAGTCGACAAGCTGCAGCCGGTGGCTGCCTTTGTGACTGCACCTTCTAACGTCATGACTACTCACATCAAGATAACTTTGACAGTGAATTCTGAGGGGGTGTGAGGATATAATTACCCTACACTAACGAGACCCAGGCGCTCTTCTTTACCGCGATATGAATCACTTTGTGCTTTTAGCTCCTTGGCTCGGATGAGGAAAGGACAAGCCGCAGAGCTTCAGCCGTAAATACAGCTTGCTTGACGAGGACGAGCATGGAGGGCAAACAGCAACAACCATCTGATCGCTGAGGCCACACCAGAGCCTGGCTGAGAAGTGCAAATACCTGCACGTGAATGGGAACAGCACAGAACATATCACCACACCTGCAGATAAATCTGACCGAAATCTGAAGGGTGTTTTTTTTTTTTTTTCCCCTAAAAAGAGTTAATTTCCTGCCCAGCGTGAAGCATTAAATGAAACGTGACATTTGATACTGACTGTGGTTCCCCAGCACTACGTGCACAGAGCAGAGGCAGAATCGCACAGGGCTTGAGCCCCGAGTCGCCCAGAGACGGAGCAGAAGTAGCACGAGAGCAGCACAGACTTACAGGGGACCCACGGCCAATGCCCAAGCACTGGCACCGCGCGTCATACGTGAACATCCGAGAACGGCATGGCACTAGGGCTTTCATTCAACAGTGCTGAAAAAATAGTTATTTCATACATTATGAAACTTATGTACTGCTCTGCATTTAGCCATATGACAGTAAGCAATTTCTTGATGTACACCAAAGCCTTTACGCTAACTATGGAGAACTAATCACTGCCGAGTGCTCCTAAGGTAGCAGCGTTTCATAGCTAATGTCACCAGCAACCTAAGCCTGAAGGGGGCTCCTTGCTGGCATGCCAAAGGAAAAAATAATAATAAAATAAAAGCTCACTAATATATTCCCAGTCAAAGACTAATTAGAAACCAGTTCAACCCAGTTATCCAAGGAAGCATAAAGATGTTTAAATATAACCATTTAGAGAAAGTACGTGGCCAGAAATGAAATACCAGAGGAACACCTGGAAACCCTCCTAGAATTTCAAGCAATGCCATGAACAGGTTCACAATAAAACTACTTGTTTGCAAGTGAAGGATGATGAATTCTTACTGATAAGTTAGGATTTGGTGAATAAGTCATACATAATAATAATTAAAGCAGCTTCTGCTCCTAACACACAGAGGGAGAAAGGCTATTAAAAAAAGATTACAAAACAGTGATGAAAGAGCAACCAGTTTAGGGGCTATCCCAAGCAGCAACTGCTATCCAGGCAGAGGATAAATTGAATGTAAACTCCCCAAGAATTTCCCTCATGAGTCCCAGGAGAAAAAGAAAATGAAAATAACCAGATATTAGCAAAATTCTCTTTGCACAGAATAATGTTCAGATGGAGCAAGTTTCTTAGTCAAATTCTCCACACTTACTTTAAAACAATCTTCCATTTGAAAAGCAGGGATCTACTGGAATAATTTCCATACTGCTTCTAGCAATTACAAAGAAATAAAGAAGACCAAAGAGCTCAAGGCAAACAACCATATTATTTAAAAATACAGAAGAGGAACTCTGGCTAAGCCAGCAGGAGAGCTGTTGAGCACTGGGTCTTTCCTTTAAGACTAAGTGACGTGAATGTGACAGAAGCAGAGGCCAATGTAACGGGTAAAAGCAGGGAAGTCCTAACCACAGGAGCTCCAGATGTGGGAAGGATGATCCTCCCCCCAACATAGGTTTGTTTCTGCACCAGCAGAACCTCCTTGCAGCCCAGATCATTGAGCTACTCAAAGATCTTCCCTTTCCCCATCCTTGCCTCTCCTTTTCCACTTATGCACGTATTCCCCCTTTTTTTTTTTTGTTCTCAGACACATACACTAGTGCACCTCTTAGCAGTTTCTGATGAGATACTCTGTCCAGGTGGCCCTGTTGCATCCAGTTTCCACACAGTAGTCCCCAATAAGTGGACTCTGCACCTATTTCAGCATCTATTTATAAAATAGACTTTCCCTTTAGGAGGGGTGCAAGGGAAATAAACAACTCCCTGAGCTAAAGGAGTATGTGGAAAGAATGAAAAACCCACTCAGACTACAAAGAAGCTATCAAGCCAAAAAATTTGCTTTCCACAGCCAGCTTGCTCCCAGCTCAATCTGCTAAAATTAGCAACCTATAACAGGTACACCCTTGAACTCGCTAGTTTGTTAGCTCAGCATCCTCCCGCCACAGAGCCGAGCTTATGCAGACCTCCGACACTAGAAACTACCAAGAAACCCTTTTATTCATTAAATTTGTGTCAACCTCAAAAATGTTACTTGGTCTGAAAAGAGGCCACCAATTTTACAATACACTGCAGCCATGCTTTGGAAGGTGCATTTTTCATTTACTGCGAGGAAGATCTTCTTTTAATATGTATTTTAGAGCGTTAATTTCTATAATGTCCCTTTGAAAGTGACACAGGTTGAAATTTCTCTTCCACTGAACTGTCACTCAAAAAAATTTCTATACCTGTCAAAAAAGTCAAAATACTATTACTTTAATATCACATTGGTTTTGTAACCAAGTTCTCAGAAAAGCTTCAAAGGATGAAATGTTCAGTTTAAAATTGTGACTCTGCCTGCCTGTCAAAACAATACCAGTTCTTGCTGTGTCTAGCACCAGCAATAGATTTACAGAGAAGATTTCGGCTGCTAGAAGTCTAAACTAGATGTACTAAACAAAGAAAATTTACGTAGAAAATAGCACATACAGACACAGACACAAAATCCTGGAGGAATACAGGAGTCACAAGACATCTCAGGTTAAACACATACTCCTAACACTGTTTATCAGAGCATTAAGGGACATGTAAAGATCTCCATTTTTATCAGTCTTCCTCCAACTAAATGGGGACATTAAGGTTTACTTGTTTAAGAGAAAAGCAATGAAAAGAGGATTAATGATATGAGACACTATTCCTGCTCCCATTGAAGTCAGTGGAACTTTCTCACTGATCTTCATGGGCACAAAATCATGCATTAAATGTGCCTGAGCACAGGAAGAACGTACTTTCCAAGGCATCACTGTTATAACTAGCAGTATGCAATGCTCCTTTTGTTTCAGGACACCTTAAGAACAGAAAGAACCACATGAAAACCTGAGATTCTGTATCACATGAGGTATCAATACTCAAATTCAAGACTTCTTGACAGTCTCTGTTGTTTGTGCAGCAGCAAATATTGTCAAAAGATAATTCGATCTTGATTTATAGTTTTACAGTTTGATACACGCAGAACTGTTTAAATAAATTATCTCTTGCATACATATATTCACACTTTAAGGTAGGTAGAAATGCTTTATGATATTAGACATCAAGAAAATGCACAACTGAATTGCATGAAATACTATTTCTAGCTTGTAGTTTCAAACACTTGGAAAGAATAAGGTAGGTAGCTCTGGTGTACCTCAACAGAGAAAGCAAAGAGGCTAGCTAATCCTCTCACAAGCATTAAGTAGCAAAAAAGGACACTAACATAAGCTTGCAACTTTTGAAGATTATATACTTCCACTTAGAGTAACTATATTTCTAGCCCATGTGGTGGTTGAAGATAAGCACAGAAAGGCAAAAAACAATATGAAACTCTGAATCTTTGTGTTTTTTCTTGTCCAAAAAGTAAGGTACAGTTTCCTACAAATATGAAATGTAAAGAAAGCATTTGGGGCTAATGACAGTACTGCCAGCAGCAAAGAATCAAAAAAGATCACATACTCACAAACCTACAAGAAAAACCCAAGGAAACATCTGTGCAGAATGAGATCACCCTAAACTTGTGACACTAAAGTTAAAGCATTTGATTTACATTTCCATTTTTTTGTTTGATCCACCTCCCTTTCATTCAGCTTCCTATTCTCCTTGAATGCAGGGATGAAAGAGCAGAGCGTTGACTGCAGGTGCTGAAACGTGCTGCGAGGAACATCCCCACGCAGGGCTCCCTCCTGCCTTTGGGCAGGGAGAGGAGCAGAGGCGGCAAGGGGGGGACTCAGCAGAGCCCACAGGCAGGCCAGGAAAGGGAGTGAATCCGCCTGCTCTTTCGGCGCTAGACGGCAGGCAAACCGGAGTCACCCATCGCTGGCACGTGACAACTCTGAAGGGACATCACCCTTATCAAGGTAACATATAAGCAGCATTTTGATTAACTAGGGAGAACACTAGTGTATTAAAGAGACTATAGTGGAAACTCCCTCCTAATTTTTGTCAGCAAGTTGTTTACTTTTAAGTGGAGGGGTTGGTGAGTTGGGTTGGAAGGACTCACAGATACAAAATATGTCTACAGTGAATCTGTAACAGAATCTGCATTTCTGAGTCGAAATCCCATGCTTCCATTTTAAAAGCCAAAATTCTTTGCCTAAAATCCAGTGCAATTCAATTTTCTGGAGAAATAACATTCCAATTTAAAAAAAAAAAAAAAAAGGCAGATGGACAAACAAGGCTGCCATTTCAGTTGCCTCTCCTCCATGCCAATATATTACCTATGTGTTTGTGGATTCTGCATCTCAGAAAATTTGCATTGCTGATAAATCATCTTTCATTTCTGTATTCTTTCTCTTGAACATGATGGTTCAAACGTACATTCACACAGTAGGGGGTTCCACACAGTTGTCATCATGTGACATGTACTGGTGGATGGGGAGTCTCATGCCCTGCATGCAGAAAGTGACTACAGAACCACTCTACCAGATGCTGTGATAACCCCAAAGATTTCAGAAACACCTACTGAAAGTGTAGGCTGGGGCTCTGGACAGCCCCATGACAAATACTGGAAATAAAGGTATTTTTCAACAGTGAGACTAAAGTTGTTTTCACTCTTCTGGAGTCCAAACCAAGCCTTTAAATGGCTTCCAAGATGAAAGAGACTTCTCAGCGAGGGCTGTGCCTGTCTTGTAGAACAAGAGATGCTTGCTCTGCTTCTCTGAAGGATAACCAGACTGACACGGTAACAACCATCTGAGCTACTGCCTCTGACCACTGAGCGGTCTGCGTGGGAGAACACAGCTGCCAAAATGGAGACACAGTCACACAGAAAATCTTGGTATTGCTGCAGTTTGTTACCAACTCTAGTTCCCTCAGCACTTTCAGAAGCAGAGCTTAGACTCAGACAAAAGTCTAAGTGCTGCTGGTGCCAAGTATAGAGTTACCAGCCAAGTCAGTACGACCTGTACTAAAGAATGTACTGACAGTTGGCAGAGCTTATATAGCTAGGACACAAGTTGCTGTGATGGATAAAGAAATACTGGTGCGATGGATAAAAAGGAAAGCAGATGCCTACAGCATTTCATATTGGCCTTCAGGAGCTGAACTGGTCCAAGGGATGACCAAATCACAAGTCTCTGTGGTAACTACAAGGATCTGAAAGGACTTCACCAGTGTGGAAGGGAGGAGACAGGGACCTGGGATGGATTTCTTAGGAGGACGGACATTGGTAAAAGCTGCCAGATTTGGCTGACTGCTCTCCAGACCATGATACCTACTGGGTCCCACATCACAGCTTTCACTGCTTCCTCAAGGAGAAATTTCCTGTAGTTAAGCTCACCATCCCTTCCAGGTTTTAAAGACGCCAGCACATGGAGTGCCTGCTGGGAGCAAGAGCTGCACTATGGCACTAAGGATATTGTGCACGTGTGTCTGAAGATGAAATTCAGCTCCCACAGCGGGGTGTAAAATGGTCTTTGGAGACGTCGTACAAGCTAAAGAGAAGCAGAGCTGCTAGTACTGAAAATTCCTAGCAGCAGCTGGGCAGTTGAGAGAAAAATAAATGATGCCAGGAATTCTTCACCTCACATACTCACCAAGCAGGAAGGAGGGCAGAAGTGACTATGGCCCCTGAGGAAAATGTTTCTAGCCTCAGATGGCAGCACATTTGTACATCCACATAAAAAATGCATTCGTGGACTATCATCTCCTATCCCCGCAAGAAAAATAAACAAAAACGAAGTCTTCCAGTTGCAACTTTATGTTAAGTAACTGCTGATCAGACCAAATTCAAAAACTGTTCATCTTCTATGTCCTCAGATACAAGGTGCTATAGCTATTTAATAGGGAGCTATTTCACAATTTGCATGTACTTAATTGGAATACTACTGCTTATGGCAAAAGGTATTTAAATACATCTTTTTGCTGTCAACTAAGTTTATTCATAATTCCACGCCATTTATGAAGTTGTCACTGATCAGCGCGCATACTAGTTAGTGGAAGACCTATCATGAGAAAATGTACGAAAACTTCCTCCTTACACGTATGTATACCTTCTCCACATCACTGACAGTCCAAGCACTAACAGAGTAGTGGTTAACTTGTGAAAAATTCCATGATATTATACTCCCTATTCATTTCAGACTGGAAACAAACAAATCTGAAGTGATCTGTATGAACTGAAAGACAAAATAAAGAGGTAAAGTGTTTATCCATAGTTCAGGTGAATCTTTCTACACTGGAGTTGCTTAAAATAATTTATGTGAATATATCCACATTTTTCCTTGTTTAGCTCAATAATGTATTTTTCAGACTATAAAGCTTCATATAAATCATTTTCATATAACCAAGAATACAAAGTGTTCAGATATTTAAGAAACAAAACTAAAAAATGGCAAAGGACATTTCTCATTGAAAAAAAAACAGAAGCCTAGTTATCTCCATTATTTCTAAAACAAATTTATTTGTAGACATTTGTTTTTCAACTGCCAGTCACGTGAATTTAGATTAGAAGCCAAAACCTCTGACAACTGAGACTTTCAAAGCTGAGTGCTACCCTCACATAAAAATCTGCAATCTCATACTTCAGAGTACATCACAATTTACACTAGAGTAGTTCTATTCATTTTTGCAGGATCATGAACATGTTACTGGGACATAGCTGAGAACAACCTCCTGGCAAGAGAGGTTAGTTTACTTCTGCAAGACCAACAGCAGCAGCAGTCAGTAATGCTTTATACATCAAGTATTTATGGTTGAATGGCAATACCCACTTACCTGCGTCCCACTAAACAGAAATGTGCCTATTTAGGAGGAGGTCTGGTTGTTGAAATCTTTGAAGCACTGCTCTTACTATTTGGTCACTTATTTTCTTTTCCCTCACCTTTTACAAATGTATAAGGAAACACCATAATCATCAGGGCCAGAATAGGCAAGTGCTTTTTCCCCTTCACAACAAAAGCCTACTTGAATATGGCCATGCACTAGGAAGACCTGAATTCTGCTGTCTCTTCACCTCCCAGCTGACTGGGGACTTGACAAACGCTAGTAGCCTGGGTCACTCAGTATCTTCATAATGTTTGCAAATCTATTCTTTCCATCAGAGGTGATAATAAGAAAGAAAATTCCACAGCAAAAGAGGAAATCAAAGCCACATTTATACGGTGCTGATCTGGAAACCTGCAACTCGGGAAAGAGACCCCTCAGTCTTCACTGGCAGTTCTTCGAGAACCTCAGCTCAGTGTGCAGTGGTGGCCAAAATGGTCAAAAAAAATCCATTTCATCAAGTAGAGCAATGAGAACAAAAGAGTGTTTCTCCCCTTGCCACTTCACAAAACCCTGATATGCCTACGTCTTGATTACTGGCTGCAATTCTGATCTCTGCATTTGAAGAACATAGAAGAAGCTGAACAAAGAACTGAGAAGGGAAACTGAAAAGATGAAGAGGGTGGAGTATCTGCTGTATAAAAGGAGCATAAAGAGGGCCAAGATTTATAAAATCATGAAGGTGGAGGGCAAGGTGAAATACAGAACTGCTATTTAACAAATTGCACAGTGCTTGAGCTGGGAGGGCACCTGTTGAACAAAGCAGGAAAATAGGAAAAAAAAAGAATGATTTTTTTAGTGTGATTGGTAGTGAGCTTCTGCAAGCTGCTGCATGATGAATGCATGCTGCATGCATGAATGATGGAGGCCAGCAGGTTAAGAAAAGAATTATGTAAATTCATGGACAACAGGTCCATAAACATCTAGATACTAAAGGGACTGGGGAGACATCCCTAATCCAATCGTGGGAAGTATGAGGGGAGCAGATTGCAGAAAGTGGCCAGCCTAATGTACCAGCCATAAAGGGCAGGTCCTATTGCCTTCTCCTGGTGAGATTTAGTAGGCTGTTTCTTAGGTTCTATAATCTTCAAGAGGTTTTGAAATTCATTATATCAAAACATAGAATCTGGTTGCATGACAGAGCATCAACAATTTATGGTGCTGTTCACAGGCCCGTCACAGGTCAGAAGGGCAAGTCGTGATTCGGAGAGGGGTGCGCACCTGCCCAGAACAAGACCACAGACTCAAGGCGGGTACTACAGCTGTCAGCCAGCCTTCAAATACAGTAAATCTCCACCAGCTCCAACATACAGACTTAATCCGTCACAGGTCAGCTGCTTCTTAAAATAACCAGAATGATGAATCTCCTTTCAGCATCTGCTAGAAATCAGCACCCATTGCTTGTCATGGACCAAACATGGTTATTAATGATTAGCTAAATCAGATTATGAACTGAACTGTTAGTACAGGCTACGGTCAATAACTTAGGAAACATCTCTAGCACTGCCACTTCAGCAGTCTCACCAAGGTCAGTGCAGCTACTCGAGTGGTTAAAATAAATCATCTGTGCCCTAGCAAAACCAGGGAGCTACAGATCACAGCACCTGATGGGCACGTAGACATTCCCGTGGGCCACATCTAATAACCAGCCCAGTGAAGTCTTTTTCCCTGATCCAAAGCATTGGATCAGCCTGTACAATCACAGTGTGTTTTCTCTACTTCATATTGCTTTTGTTTATTACCTCTCTGTTGGTCTTCTGTTCCATTAAGTTGTTTTTGTGCTTCTTCAATTTTGTCTGCAAGAAAAAGAAGTCATTACTAAAATATATATGAAAAAGCAAGATTTCAGAAAGTCATTTACTGAAATCTGTCTTGAAAAATCTGTTTATATTTAGGAGTAATACCATTCACACATAAATATGCAGTACATTATGAGTAATACTGCCATATAAAATTTTATCATGTTTTACCAGCAATGCTATTGACACGTTAAATTACACGGAACTGCAGAAAGAAAAGCATTGGCATGGGATCTGCAGTCAACAGCTAATCCCACAGTTGTTTCTTGCCATCTATAATAATTTATGCAGTCAGGGGACTCTTCGGAATAGATATTATTGTGCATTACCGATGCACAGAGTATTTTAATATGGTTTTGAAAAACACCGTTAGAAGGAGACAATGCCGCGTTCGACACGGTGAGGCAAAGCGCAATCAGAACCTGTATGGGAAGGGACGGAGCCAGCGCTCCCACACGGCAGCAGCCGGGAGGAGCAGGAGCCCGTGCTTATTCCTCTGCGAAACTACCCATAAATCGCACAGATGCAGCTGGCCCAAAAAGAGGTTGTCTTTTTACTATCTCCGTTCTTAGCACATAGCCTGCCGCCCCACAACACATCGGCATGGGAAAGGGAACTGTGTTTCTGCTGATCCCCCACAGAAAATCTCACTGGAAGGGTAAACTCCGTTTTATAACTGTCTGTGTGAAGGAAGAAGAAAGAAAAAGGGCAACTGGAACTAATAAAACCCTGAGCTCTGTTCCTTTCTGGTAGCAGGCAGTCCTCTGAGCGGCTTTGGGGAAAAGAGGTGGTGTTGATAGGAAGCAGCAGCCGCAGCACGGGCTGAGCGCCACTTCAAACCGCGGCCTGAGAGACCAAGATCTGAGCTTGGAACGGGGCGTTCAGATATAAGGGATCGTTTTCCAAAGCACCTCTGAAAGTTTCCAGGTGGTGGTTATTTAGAAACCTAAACTGAAAGAATGGAAAGCAACAGGATTTATCCTAAAACTCCTTGGCTGCCCTGGAGCAACACAGGAAATATCCTGGCTGCAGCGGTTGGAAGAAGGCCTACAGCTCCGCAAGCGCATCTCCCTCTCCCAAATGTGGATGCTCCTTCCCCTGCTTCCTAGGCAATGTGAGGCGCCTACAAAACAATCCTTCCTTTGACAGGCTTTATCTGAAACCAGTGGCGTTAGGTGACTTTTCCAATACCTGTAAGTGTAATAAAACTACAGGATGTTGGAACCATTTTTTCATAGTTGAAGCCTAATTCTTTAGCTTTGTATTTCTACTTTTCAAACCCCTTTTCACATGAAAACTACCTGATTTCTCCCCCATAAGCATAAGCGTAAGCGTCCTGGAGACCGCCCCAAAACGGCTCCCGCACATGTGTGCAGGGCAGCCTCGCGAGCGGTCACTCCGCAGCCCGAAAAGCCAAACTTCCTCCTCCTTCCTCTCAGGTTGCGGGGACGTGCAGCCGTATTGAATGCAGTTTTATACACGGCTTCCTTTGTGCACAAGCAGCTCAAAGCTAGAACTGGCCTTCGTTAGCTCTTTACCAACTTAACTGGAAAAAGAACATCTAACCATCTTCCTATTTCCTTCCAGATTATTTCTTTACAGAAAAGGGATAGAATAAACTACTTATAACGCTTCATGATAGTTGATAAATCACATAAACGTGCAGGAAAAATTACACATCGAAAAATTAATCCTGTAAACTAAGCTGTAATATTCATCAAAAAGCAATCAAAAATGTAGACTGGCTATCAAAGTCATTTGCCTTTTGCTGCAAAATACAGCCATTATTATGATATAGAGTTCATCTGTTGAGAGGATGGAAAAGATTCACCATCAAAATCTAAGCTTAAGTACACAAACAACAAAAGTGTCATCATTAAAAGAATTATCTGCATATTTCACACAATCATCATAGCTCACAGAGAAAAAAAAAATTAATTAGGAAAATCAGGGAAATTAAGTATTTTGAAAGCCTGCTACATTTGATAGTAAGAACGATTGAGTGTTTTTATCTCTTTAGACGAATTCTCTCTATTAAAAAAATTAAAAAGGGTCTGTTCCTTCAGACATTCCCAGCCACTTGCACGTCGGGCTGTAATCTTAAAGAAATACAGATAACAGAAATAACAACTCGGCAAACACATGCTGGGTACACAGCCAGAAAATCCCATACACTTCCTCCCTCTCCTGATACGGTTTCCCCAATGAGATGTAACTATTTCAGATATGTCTTTACGCACACAGATGATGTAGCTCAGTGCAGAACAGTCCTAAGAATCCTCAGCACAGAAGAATGTCACGACCGGTCGCGACGCCCGAGAGCTCTGCTGCAGGAGACCGTACACAGGGAGCGAACGAGCGGGCAGAGGGAATTGGGCATCCAAGAAGATACTTTGGTCACGTTTGACGAGCGGCGCCAAGCTTTAATTATGCCTCATCGTGCTCCCGAGCTCCTGCTGCACTACTGCATTGCTAAGCCTTTGCTGAGGAGAGATTTCCAGTTGTGCCTGTAAAGGAGGCCCGCGTGTTAACACGAGCCTACCTACCAAAACGGCACCGATGGCTCCGTACACCTTGGCCACAACCCTTGCCGGACAGCTCCCTGCTCCAGCACTACGTTGCGTTTAACACCGTCCTGCCAAATCCGCGCCAGCCGACTTCCCAACTAATCCATTTTCCTGCTACAGACACTGCGTTGGTGACTGTCTTACAAAATGGTACCGTCTGTGTTTACAATTAAAAGGAAAACTGGGTTACTCTGCAATGCTCCGGAGCACATGCGAGTAGTTCACTTTGAATAGCTCAGTAAGATAAAGCAAAGCATGGCTTTCCTTGCACTTCTGAAATCTTAGATGTACCAAAAACAGCTTGCTAAATAACATAAAATGCGTAGCATGTTGTCATTTCCCTCTGTCCTTTGTCTCATTAAGCTAGCCTTACATGACAGATTTTAACGCAAATTATTTTAGACTTCATGTACCCATGTCTATCATAATCATAAGATTCGCTATCAGCACAACTCCTTGAAAACTTTTGAAAGTAAAACCCTTACAACAAAACAGCCTCAAAAACCCACTATGAGCTGAAAATTGCAAATGCAACAATTCTTCAAAAATAACCTAATCCAACAATATTAGCTGATATAATAAAACTAACTCAAAGTGAGCATTTTACAATACTAAAGGTGTTGTCCAATCTGGACTTTTACAAAGGAGACATTTCTTTACCACTGAAATGTTATTAAGTTTCATGAGGATAAGAGAAAGCGATTTAACTAAACAAAGTAATTTAACTAATGAAAATACCTGATATAGCACCCTTTTAATTTCTCCAAAATAGAACTGTGTAGTTTGTTGTACGACCTTCTCTAACAGCCACAACTAGCAGCAGATGATAACAACTACGTGACAGATACACTCTCACTTAAGACAGGACACATCTCACTAGGCGCTTACTAGAGGGGAAAAAAGGTGGAATAAGAAGGAAAAAGCAATTTGGTCCCACGATCCACCGTGCAGAGCAGAGATCAGACGTGCCAGTAACCAGTGCAGTCCTGTAAGGTAGGGACCCATCTGGCAGAGACTTTGAAACTCTCTCCTCCTCATTTGGGAACCTTTTATTTGCAAACAGTTTCTTGTGAATTTTGAACGTTCAGTGCTTTGATGTGCCCGTGTGATGGCCGGTCCTTACTGGGTCCAGGGATTTAGTGGCCGGACGCAATTCCCATCAGCTACTGCTTCCTGCTAGCGGAGGGCGAAGTGATCAGGGACACGCTGAATTCAAGAGGGACATGTTTGCTCCATAAATACATAACCCCTCTAGCAGTGTCACAGGTCACGCTGTCAGCTCCTTGCTGTTTGAGGTAGGTGCACACCACCAAAAAGTCAAGCACACAGAATATAAAGTGTATGTGTATATGTGTATAAAAAGATTATAATCACATACATTACACACAACTCAATATTCAAAAAAAGAATATTTTTATATGTATTACATAAATTATTTATCTGATAAATTTCTATTTGTTATAGTCAGGCATAAAAAAAAAATAAGGATTTCGGAATTTCAGCAAGGAGAGCAGAAATACTGAGATGAGCTTGTTGGGCTCACAGGTTACTTTGGTAGGTCTGAAAGGAACCAGCAGTTGCTCACTGGTCCTTCCTGACATCTTTTTCTCTATAGAGCGACAACACATACTAAGAATGGAGAGCAGACATTGAGAAGAGCTGCTTTTAAGCCATTGGGGCAATACACATAGAATCATGGAGTCATTACGGTTGAAAAGGCCTTCAGGATCATCAAGACCAACCATAAGCCTTTTGACACCATCCCTGCTAAACCATGTCCCTGAGCTTCGCCTCTACTCGTTTCCTGAACATTGCTGAGAATGGTGACTCCACCACTTCCCTGGGCAGCCTGTTCCAGTGTTTCACCACTCCTTCTACATAGAAATTCTTCCTAACATCTAACTCGAATCTCCCCTGCACAACTTGAGGCTATTTCCTCTTGTCCTATGGGTAGTTATTCTGGATGACAGGATTGGTAAAAGTTTATTAAGCTTAAGGAAAATGTACAAACACTAACATGTGTCATGGCACAGATTTGCACGGGTGGCTGTATCTCTCTAAATCGGCCTTTTTTCTTTTTGGCTTCTTAATGAAGACCCAAGATTTCTGTTCTAAGAAGAAAAGAAAATTCATTGTTATTTTTTATCTCATATACCCTGTTTCCTCTGTGGATAATTGGAAAATTAGCAGAACTACACCACAGTGGATATTGAGATGAACTACTTGGGAAATTTTATTTTTGAAAGATTTGATCATTTCCTTGAAAGGCTAGATTTTTATATTCAAATATTTAATCAAAGCAACTAGAAGGAAAATTTCAACGTTTCTTTCCTTCAATCTAAGACAAGGAAATTCACAGACCTTCTGCCTGAGTCATCCTAAAAATACCTTCAGGACAACAGCTTCAGGCAACAACAGTTTTTCTTCCTGCTTTATAAAACGCCCACTCAGCCCCATCTCACTCCATCTGAAAACATTTGAAAAATAATTCAAAAGAATCACTTTGCCTGATTCCCAGTGCAGGCAAAAAAAGGTATTGCTTTAATTGCCTTTTCCTTGCACTGATCACCTACACCAGCAGCAGAGAAGAAAACTGCAGTGACAAAATATTCCGCAATTAAAGCACATCAACTTGATTGGTTCGTATTGGGATGTACTACCAAAAACAGAGGGTTGTTTTTTCCTTCCTAGGGATGCAGTGCAAGGAAAACACTGATGGAAAGTCAAAATCCCGTGTTCTCCACCGCTGCTTGGATGCGCTCAGTGAACAAAATGGGTGCTGAGGCGCGATGGAAACCTTTACTCCTGCAGTTTCTCGCTGCTGAATCCCATACAGCTAAAACAGCAGCAGCAGAGGGTTTTGCATTCAGCTGCGAGCATTTCTGACAGTATCTGGAGCAGCAGCACGCCGAAACAAACCCACACCAGGAGCAGGGAGCGCCAGCTGCTCCTGCGCTCGCTCGGAGGTTCAGCCGCCCTCCCCGGCGGCTCGCACGGGACAGGGGGACACGTGAGGGCTCTCCCTGCGTGGGTGGGAGACAGACCTAAGGAAGCGGAGACGAGAGGCGGGATGAGAGCCCCGGAAAGGGGCCGCGCCGCACACGTGCCCTCTCTGCTGAGTGGTGCTGCGGTCAGCGCAGAGGCGAGCTCGGGGCAGCAGCAGGACGACCACGAGGGAAAGAGAAGAGGAAGGACAGGTGGAAGAAGAGAGCTCCTCTCTTTTTCACTACAATCTCATGTACTTGCCCATGTTGAAAAACGTTCCGCTGCCCTTGGGCCAGGAGGAGCGATGGTTGCAGGATCCTCCCAGCAGCAGGAGCCGACCGCTGAGCGAGTGGGTGGAGGAGCTGGCAGAGCGGGAAAGCAGCTACCCCGAGGATTGCTTTGATGGGCTGGAATTCCCACCGCTGCCCTCCTGCTGCAAAACTAAACCCTGCGAAGTTCACAAACTGCAGCAGAAGGCGTAGAAACCTAGATGACAAAGCATTTTTCTCATTCAAAATTTATATCTACCTTTAATTAAAAAAAAAATCATTCTTCTGTCCCCCCCCACATTACTTTTCTAATTTAATGGCAACTACCCAAGGCTAAAAGGAAAAGATGAACAGAGGCACAAGGCCCTCCGCAGGTTTTCCACGTAGTTTTATGGCGCGGGAACACGACACAGCGCTCAGTCTGCTTCATGGCCCCACTTCCAGGCTGGGCCTTACAGAACCAGCGCACCGCTGCACACACGGGCCAAGCTTCATAACCGACTGCACGGATGTTCCCAGCCGACCCGAAGGGAAAGGTAAAAGAGATCAAACCTCAGCTGCAGCTGTGAGAAAGGTCTGCAAAACAGACCTCTTAAAATTGGAAAATGTGAATTTAAAATTCTTAACAACTACTAGGAAGACACAGGAGTAGTTATCATTTTAAAAACTACTTCTAGTTACTTTTTGTTTAAATACCTTAAATGAGATTTAAAGCATCTTAAAATGTTCTACCAGTCATTCTAACCTTGACTAATGACCTGTCTGATCAGTTTTTCAGGAAAGTTTTATGCATTTTCATTTTCATGTCAGCTTTAAATGCTCATCATACTACCTGTTATTTGCATTTAAAAATGAAAAGTCCATGACAGATACTTTACGTAACCCCCCTAAATATAGAAGATAAAAGCACTCCTCTTATCAATCTTCATTTTAAGAAAGAAAAATTGAGCTTTGCCTATTTCAAAATATATTTTCAATGTGCAGATGAAGTTGGTATCAGCAACGAGCAGTTATACTGTGCACAAAACAAAACATTCAATGGAGAGGCTGGATATAAATAATAGCTTCATCCTTGCTTGTTCCTTAAGCACAACAAGGACTCCCAGTGAGATGAACAGGGTGTAGGTGCACAGGTTAAACGTGCATACAAAACCCAACTCCTTCTCTGTGCCATGATGATGAAGAAGTTTTCAGCTTTGCGAGATTCTCTCACGCTGCCTATGCCGCTGTGCAACAGTTCCCCTGCTCAAGGCAGTCACTACCCGGCTCCGCAGAGCGGGGCGTTCCCCTGCTTCCCTCAGACGTACAAGCTCCGACACAAGAGATAATTCATTTACACATTGTTCCATTTATGTAACAACGTGCAAACACAGACAGGGATTGCCTTTACATTTGCATAGTTTCTAATTAGCAATATACAAAATAATTACTACATTGCTATGCTGATGTCTAGAGCATTGTTCTGCACCGGCTGCCAAACTATCTATACACCTAGAACAGGGTGATCACTATCACTAAAATCTGCTTAATAATTATTTAGGAGCCTCTAGGGCATTCCCTGTTCCCTTAATTTCCCTTAATTTCAGTCTGATGCTTTTTCTACACGTAACCTAGTATCCTTTCGGACAACAGTATCAGGTTTAAAAGCTAAAAGAAAACAGAGCTAACCACAAGTTGTTCTAGTTTGCAATCTTCTCCATGCAGCTGCTCTGAACACTCTTCATACTCTCTGTACTGAGACAGGATCCCTCCTCGTGGCTGATTTACTCTCCTTTGATCTTATGCCCCAGAACTGGAAGAAAAGTGTGCTTTTCATTTATTTATTTATTAAGACTGTCATAGAAATTAAACAAGTGCTAGTGAAAACTTCAGAGCTTTTCGCTTTCTACTCACCAGAAAGATTTGTAAAAATAACAACACACACACTCAAGACACCTCATAAAATTCCTAAATTTTCTCAAATACAGGTTTCCTACCAGAGAAGCCATTAGTCAAGCCAGCCACTCCCCAGTCAAATGGGGGAAATCTTTCCATTAATCTTTCTGGTACTCCAGAAGCACTTGCACTCAACTTCAAGGTTGCTGAGGGAGGGTTTACCAAACACACACAAAGAAACAGAACTGGTTCAACAAGTAGAGCTGCATCAGGAATTTGTGTTTCATTACCAGAGACAAGAGCATGGAGACTTTTTTCAAGTTCTCAGAGGGGTCAAACCGCTCTTGAATTTCTTCTTCAGCTTCTACAGTTTCTCAAATATAACTAAGTTTACGATGCAGAAATCGTGTAAGTAGATTAATTCAGCACTGAGGAATCTAGAGAATAACTCAGTTTAAAAACAGCCTAATTCTCCTAAGCTTAACATACCTTAAAACCTTACCTTTTCTATTGAGATCCTAAAATCTTGATGCAATAGGCTTAAATGATTAAACTTCAGGACTTCAGATACTGAGGTTGTTACAATAACCAGCTAATACGATGCACAAGAAACAATACTGCTGTATATGAAAACCAATCAATTTTGATTGATAATGTTTAAAAAAGAAAAAGAAAAAAAAAAAAAAAGACAAAGGGTGCGAGGGAGGGAGCAAAAACCTCTGCAAATCAAGCCAAAGTCCAGCTGAAATTTTACTCCCAGCAGTGGACAAGAGCAGAAGCCTAGAGAAAAGCAGCACAGAATAAGCAATAATTTCTGGCCTCCAAAAATGTGCAGCCCTGATGCAAGCCAGAGAACGTTTATTTGCATGTAACGGGTCCTACAATTATTACTGCATGATTTTCTCCGCTTGTCCTTTTAATCTACGTGAATTTTTCACACCCATAATATCCTGTGGCAAACAACTCCACATACAACTACCTGCTTTGTGGAGAGCTACTATCTGCCAGCTTCGTGCAGTGCCTCCTACGTCTGCATGGAGAAAGATCATGAACAATTTTTCCCTCTCCATGTCATCTTCTCTATGTCTCCACACCCCCAAGGCTTCTGCAGATCCTGTCCTGGCCCTCCCACCCCTTCTCCTCCCCTCTCATCTATCTATTTTGCAAACTGCAGAGTCTCCTCTACTTACTCATTCCTTACACTGGAGCTGTTGAGCAGCTTTTTAGGACCCCTGCAGCTTGAGCAGTACTATTAGATTCTCTTTGGAGATGCAAGTGAGGCAGGGAAGGAGGATTCAGGAAGAGACATCACAAGTGCTGCTAGCGCTGAAGATGAAGGCACGGCACAGATGTATACAGTGACAGATCGGTGCTTATGTTCTTTTCTCTACTGCTGTCATAAAGATTCCTTATGTTTTATTTGCTTTTTGACAGCCAGCGAGTATACAGTAGACTTCTCCACATAAATATATGATCCAAAGATATCATTCCTGAATGTTAACAAGCACCTCATTTTAAATGAAAAGTTAAAATATTTTCTCCTGTGGACATGACTTTATCAGAATTTATCTGTACTGAATTTCATTTGTCCTTTCATAACATGGTTGCACAGCAACCTAATGTCATTTTGAAAGTCTCTGCATTTTCATTTGCACCCTCATCTTGTCTATCGTGTATAATTTCATCAAATGAGCAATGCTGTCACCTCACTGTTCACGCTCTTTCCCACCTCACTCGTGAGAGCTAGAATCAACAGATGCACATTTTTATTAACTGTAAAATGGCAAGTAGTGTTTGTTAAGGAACAGGTATTGACCGCCAGTGTGTAAATATCAGTCTCTTGGCAAATTTACACACAAGAGATTTCTCAGGGAGGGGTGTTTGCAGGGAAGCGTTCACTCTTCACTGATCCTCTCACTGCATTTGCTTCTGCCTCATCCTCTTTCATTTACTTTTCATTATGCCCTGGCTGCCATATCTCATAGCAGACAATACTCTTCCTTCTTCAAAAATTGTCCCTAATTTCAACCTCTGTTTACAACCTGGGCTGCCCACCAGCTGGCTTGGAGAACATGCCTCTGGGTCATGCATTCCCACTCCTTGACCATTTTTCTCCCCAGAGTAGGAGTTGTATCTTTGTTATAGCTGGGCTGTCTCTAATGCAGTGCAGAACCTCCACCCGGTCAATTTTCAGACATCTCTGTCCTAGCCTTTTCCTGCTCAAATTTTGCTTTTCTTTCTGAGCTTCTCCATAACATATCTCTACTTTAAATTCTATGTTAGCCTGTAAACCTACTTTGAACAGTGCTGAAGAATCACAGTCTTAATGGCAGCAGTGGGTCTGAGCATTAAAAACACAAAAATGTTTTTTTCACTATATTAAAACTTACTTTGTGGAGTTTGCAAGTTCATCTTTTCATAGCAATCCTTTTTTTTTCTGGTATTTTTAACATGCTGAATTAAATACCGTTATTTTCTGCAGTTTTAAAGTGAGGAACAATAAAAACAGAGTCTGGATAGATAAATAACAAAAAAAAAAAAGACTTTGCAAAAACTGACAAGGTGCCTAAAACAAAAATTAATCAAGGTCCAAAATGTGACATTTCCTTATCAACAGTGCACTCCAGCTGTGATCACAGAATTAGCCATTCCAAGGGGCTTTCAAACAAAACAGCCATAGGGAGCTAATGTTCTCTTCTCTGGGCAAAAATTGTGCATGTGTGGAAGGGGAATAGATAAATTGAAGCTAACACCTCAATTTTGAAAGTTATTTTACTTTTCCCTGCGCTCCTCTAGACTCTTCAAGCTAGACGTGCGAATCCCGTGCAGCAGTGGGTGCTCTCCGGCCCTGGCGCAGGTCCCATTGCCGGCACCCGGAGCAGGGATAAAGCGCCTCTCCACAAACCGCTCCCGCCCCGCAGGGTTGGGCTGCCGTGAAACCGGGCACATCCGCGTCCTTTAGATCCACCGTGACGCTCCAGGTGGCAGTTTTTAAGAGAAGAACACGCCGCGCTCCCTGCTCGGGAACGCTGTGTGGGAAGAGAGGGTTTAGCATCGCGCGCAGTGAGGAAGGGACTGGGGCAATGCGAGAGCCGCAGCTTGGGAACTCGGGCCGACCTTCGCTGCGCTCCCCTCCGTGATGGCCATGCGTGGCATGATGGCTCCAAATGGGAAAATATCGTTCATGCAGGAGGAGGAAGAGGGAAATTAATCAGAGAAATGAAAATCCGCAGGGAACTTGTGGGTTGATTACCCTAAATCATTCACCTTTGCCAGGCACTGCCCAAGTTACGGCTTTGGGAGGGAGGAGAGATTTGGTTGAGATACACAGAGGAGACCAGAACATACGGGAGGGAGTTCGGTGCTGCTTGATTCAAAACTGGAAGGAAATAACAACGGATCATATATTCACCAAAGCACTTCTAGCAAACCTGCACTCCCGAACTGCAAGCAGCGACCCAGCTTTATTATTTTACGGCTTTTCAAGAGCTCTTACAAGTGACTCCTCGAGTTGCAAAGCAGCTAACCACTAATTAGAGCAGAAATGAGGAGCTGATCACGCAGCGCCCCACAACACAGGGCAGCGCGTCCGACGCGGCTCCCCGACGGCCGGACACGTCTGGCTCCCGCGGTTGTTCACCCAGCGGTGCCTCGAGGACAGGCAGAGCTCGCAGGACAGAGCTGCGCAAGACGAGAGCTTCTCTTTACGGCGAGTAGGTGGAGGCAGCAAGTATGCCGGGGGCTAGGTTCAGCCTGGGGCCTGCTAGGAACCTGTGATCCCAATAGGGAGCTGCTTTGGGGAGGGCTGTTTTTGACTTTATGTTTTCTTCCAGAAAATTAGAAGATCTGAAGTCGCCTGTCACGGGAAGCCAAGTGTCAAACATCCACGCACCGTGAAGTGGTTAGTTTCTGGTCAGGAACACACACAAGCCTTTTAAGGCTCTGCTCAGCTTTAAGTGGTTACTCTATTATCCCGGAAATTTTAAGTGCCTTTTTCAGCCTCCTCCCCTGTTCCCTTCCTGGCTTACTCCCCTTGCCCAGGTGCTGCAAAACGAAGGTTCAGGCCTGGGCAGGGCTGCTCTTCACCGAACCTGCCTCCAGCACGGCCCGCTCACGCCGGGGCTGAATGAGATGATCTCCGGAGCTCCCTTCCAGCCTCAGCCGCTCCGCGATTCCCAGATTCCCAGCCCTTGCCTGGCTCCCTGCTTCAGGTCCCATGCACAGGCAGCCTGTGCCCCTGCCGCTGGCACGGAAAGGGCAGCTCAGTCCTGCCACGAGAGCCAGCACAAAGTCAAACCCACGCAAATCACGTCGAGTTTGCCAAAAGGCAGCAAAGACAAAAAAAAAAAAAAAAAAAGAAGAAAAAAAAATAATAAGAATTGATAAAAAAAAAAAAAAAAAATAAAAANACAAGGCAAAACTGTATTGCAGTGGAACCGCAGAACGTCTGGGGGAGCCGAATTTATGGAGAATTGGAATAAAACGATGAAATCTTTATAAAGACTGAAAGACTATTCCAAAATAAAGTAGAGTTCTGACCAAAATTTTCTTTTTTTGTGTGTGTGCCTGAGCTTTTTGTTATTGTTAGAAAAATTGCTGTTTGCCCTGGATTCTAATCAGCATCCAAACTGTGGAAAAAGGAAAGGAAGGGGAAAAAAAACAAAACAAAACAAAACAAAAAAACGACTCCCGTCTCCTTTTCGCTATCTCAGAAATAAAGGAAAGTAGGCTAAGGCATCTCCTTGGCATTCCTTTTTTGATTAGCTCTCAGTTACATTTAGACAAAATGAATATGCCCTGGAAAATATACTGGAATGCTTATATGTTTTTATATACATTCATATATACGTGTATATACATATATATGTGTGTACACATACGTATACATGTACGTCTATGTATACATAAAGTTACTGAACTAAATTTAAGTATAAATATATATAAAACTAAATTTAGTTCAGTACCTTGCAAGGCCTTATTTAGTAAATAAAGAATAACAATCAAATATGACAGGATATTTTACAAGTATTTAGGCGTATTACTAACAGGCTAATATTACTAATAATTTTGGGAAAAAAAAAAAAAAGCACAAAAAAAAAGTAGATTCACCTATCTTATTTACTTCTCTTACCTGTTCATAAAAGATCCCAAAAGAACTGCAGTTCCTATTCCCCTGGAGCAGAAAACCATCATGATTTCTCAAAAAAAAACAAGTAACATCAAAACCAAAAGAAAGCCCTAGCCCTCTGCCCTTCTTTTTTTTTCAGGAAACTTTTGATGGATTTGCTTTACCTACTTACAGCATGTTCAGGAAGGTAATTACCTAGCTGCCTCTTATCCACCTACTACTGCTGCCACTATGCAACGCGAACATCCGCCGTGTGTTTTTCCTTTTTTATTTAGAATCTCTGCTCAATTTTGCATCGTCTGACGGAGGACGAGGGGGCGGCGAGGAGCGTGTGGGAGAAGGCAGCAGCGAGCTGCCACACGCACAGCTCCGCGCTGCCTTGGGAAACGAACAGCTCAGCCTGGAGGGAGGGAGCTCCGACAGGGATGTGCATCGAGGGAGCGCGAGGCCTCAAATAGACTCTTGTCCTTTACACAAATCATCCCTGTGCCACAGTAGAAAAGCTTGCATCCAACTCTGTTCACTCATTTGCAGTAAGATTTTTATGTTTTTTTTGGAACAATGACTTCTGGAAAATACAGCAAGGGATAGAATATATCAGAATGTGGTACTTGACTGAAACAATGCAAAACTGGGATAGTGCCCTGGGACTAGTTGTGGTTTTGTTTTTAAGATGCCTATTTGGACTTCTTTTCAGTAGCATTCAAATTCCTAGCTTAAGAAATAGCCTCAAACTTTCTAAAGCTATTAGGATTTTAAATGACATTTCTCCTACATACACCTTCATCTGTTTGTCTCAGTTTTAAAGATGAGATTTATTACCCATTTACAGAAGTATTCTCCTCCAGTTTCTTTAAACAGTTCAGATCAAATAAATTTCTGCTCAAAGCTTCTCCTTTTTCAGATAAATGGTTTTGGAGGAGTACCTCAGGCACACTGCAACAACAAAGGATGGAAGGAGGAGAGAACAAAACCAACTGGACTGTCTTTTGCTCCTTAATTTCTCTTTGAGGAGGTTCATACCTGCTCATAAACCCTTGGCTTGCTGAGTTTCCCCGTCAGAGGCACCTGGAGCTTTGCTGAAAGAAAATGTGTAGCCAACTTCTCACTAAAGCTTACGAGAGCCCTACTAAATTTCAGGAATGTTGCGACTGAGTCTAAGAGGCATTACACAAGGAAAGTGAAAAAGTGCTGGAGAAGTAGGGAGGCTGATCCCAGCCTTCAAGCTGTTATTTCTTGACAGTATCTTGTGATGTATGACACAGACGCATCATTTACCACCAATGCAAAACTGGCAGCAGGAGGAAGAGAGATTTCAGGGTGCCTGGCTGCTCCTCTTGCTGCTACAGTTCAGGTATCCTTTTCCTGGACTAGCTCAGCAAACCACGGGACATCTCCTGTTGAGGGAAGCACTGCTTCCCTAAGAAACCTACTTTTTCCAAATTCACCGTTTGTTGTTCTAGACTGCCAGGGAAAAAATGGTGAAATTATTAGATTTCCACGCGTAACGTAAAAAAAAATAGCAGAAGCGAAACTTCTCCCACTGTTCTCAACCTCCGTGCGACTTCCCTTCCTGACACTGCCAGGGCAATGCCAAGACCCGCGTCAGCGAGACCTCCCTGTTCCCTTTTGCTGTCCTCAGAACCACCCTGTGCTGCTATTTAGGGCTGTGAGTGGCAGGAAGAATTGGGCAACCCTGTGTGCTTCGGATGTGGCGTTCCCTGTGGGAGTGGCAGCGGCTCCCGCGCTTCCGGCATCCCCGGCTCTCGCTCGGGAACGACCTCGCGCCCTGCAGAGCTCCCGCTCCGCACGGGCCTCCTGCTGCAGCCTGATCAGGAGAGAGGGGGAAGAAGCGTTTTGCTCAGGGCTGAAATGGGTGAAGGGGAAGGAACAGAGAAAAAAGGAATAAAAGAAAACAGAAGAGGGGGAAAAAAAGGAAATACAAATAAGTATTTTTTTAATAAAGTTTATTCTGTAGACACAGCCCATGACAATTGAAAAGATTTCCCTTCTTTCTTTTCTTTCCCCATGCCCTAAGATCAACAGATCTGTTTACAGTCAGAGGACTCTACACCTAGGAAAAAATATCAGGAAATAGGAAAATATTAGACACATGACTTCCTATTTCTTTTCCCTTGCAAATAAACATTAGAGAATATTTATTGGTGCCTGAAGTTAACTAAAAGATAAACTTTTGCAAGAGATGACTTCATAAACACACAGTGCTTTCACATCTAAACACACGGTGCTTTCACATCTTTGGAAATCCTTCTAACTTCTCATTTTCTGTAGTTAAATTCATAATAATAAACAAAATATAAATTACTGTATGCCTTGGGATTAACCACTTGCATAGGCAGCCAGGTATTTGGCTTTTGACCTCATGCTTCAGAATAAGTTTTAAGTGTATAATGTTCCACACAAGGTCCCACTCTATATTATATTTCCCTAATTGATTTATTTTTAAAGGAAAGAAAACAAATCTGTGTACCACCATTCATGTGAAGTTTGTGGTGCAGGCATTTAAATACCTTAGTTCTCATTTGTTTTATACCATTTAGCAATTACCTCCAACTGTCATAAACTATGACTATGTTATTTTTAAGAACCTCCATAATCTAGTTTTTACTGAAATAGAATACAAGTGTTCATTAGCAACTCAAACCAGAACTCCATAATAGAATCTGACTTTAACTACAAATTATCAACTTGATAAAATTTACACTTTCACACTCACAGTAAGCAATTTTAAAGATTTTTGGTGCTACAATTTCATAAACTCATGTTATAGTCAACATATGATTGGAAACTGTTACTCCAAATTTAGCACAAACACAAAAACAAACCTCATGATGCTCATTAGAAAACCCTTATAAAATTGGGATTGAAATATGGAAAAATAGATACCATTTTCAAATTATTGTTTTAAGGATCTGTCTTAATCCACTATTTAAATACAGTTTACATATTATATGGCATCTTCATATGTATCTTATGACACCTTTGGAAATGCCTTTTTATGGAACAGTAAAGAACAGACCCCACCTGTACACTAGGAGCCTAAATTACGGATTACGGAAAAATGATTTTATCTAGAGGGCTATATTACAACAAACCTGCTAAGGAAAAAGCCATAGCAGAACACTGAAATACAGACAGAAATAAACTGGACAAATGCCATCAACAGGCTGCAAATCAAATGTACCCACAGGGAAACTGATCTGCAGTTATAAATGATCCTCTGAAAACAACCACTTAATACACAAGGTTTATTCTTGATTGTTTGTTTGGTTTTGATTTTTTTTTGAGGGGCGGGAAACGCTCTTACACAAACAAAATGTTGGATGCACTAGGAAGAATATGGACAATAACGATGCAACTACTTACAGTTGCTATGTGGTCCATGCTGTGTCCTGGTTGCCTTATCTTAAATGGAAAATAGCAGAAATGGAAAAGGTGCAAAGAAGGGCAATAATTCTCAGAAGTCTGGACAAGATGCAGAATGAGAAAAGTCTAAAAGATTAGAGCAATTTAATTTACAGAGGGGTGGAAAACATTTGACATAATCTAAGTATATAAAATAGTAAATGTTATAAGGAAGGTCAAACTAAGCACTACTGGAAAAGAAAGACTGAACTGGAAACTCATAAATCTTATTTTTGATATCAAGATGTGGCCCTTAGGAGCTGAACTTCCCATTGGCATAATTTTACCAATTTATCTCAGCTCTTATTTCCTCTCTGCTTCCAGGCAGACATTTAGAATACATGGGCTTTAGAATGAACTTTCCCACTGCAAATGAATTTGTTGATCAATTCTTCTCGAAAACTTCAAAAAGAAATCATTTTGAATACAGCGGGAAATTAGCTCTTGAGATTCTGCTGGGTAACTTTGCAAACATACACAAAAAAGAATCAGTACATTCATGTTCTTAATAAATATCTATCTCAGTACGGGCAAACGGTTATGGGTCAAGAGAAATCAACCAGGTTTTTCAAAACAGCAGCTAGTCAAGAATTGTGCGGCATTAAGGGCAAAAGGAAACCACAGCTCACAGCCGTTTCATGCCAAATTGCCCACCATGGACTCTTGCCTTCTCCCAGGAAAGCACCAGGCACTATTAGGCAGGACACTGATGAATCACCTCCGTTTTGCTTTAAAGAAGTGGACGAAAGAGTTAAAAGTAATTCTGGTTGTTTTAGAAATTGAAATACTTTGTTTTGTTTTAGCTGAAATAACATTACAAGCAGGCAACATAGTTCAAACCACAATTTCACTAATGCTGAAGCTTATTCTAAGAATAGCCACCCAAAAAGAAATCAACACAGACTTACAGTAAGTTTCGCTGTAGCTCAACTGTTTCTGGTTTGCAGTGACCTCAGCGGAACCACCGAAATATTACAGTAACTCATTGCTCACTGATTCAAGAACAACAACAACAAAAAAGAGCAACTTGGAAAAAAAGCAAAAAACTTCAGCAACTTGAAGCTATTTCTCCAATTTTCAGAAAAAACAAAGCAAATGATTAAGATAACACTTCTAATACAAGGATATTAAAATATTGTTAAAATCTAATGCTAAAGCAAAAACTATGAGTGAAATTTCACTTTAGTTTTAACATGCATTTTAGTTCTCCTATTTCATTTGAGATCCTCCTGTCCGAGAGGCAAAGGAATACCTTACCGCTGAGGATTCAGTGATTCATTTAAACAATGTAGATTTAAAAACTGTTAAGTTCCTTGTTGCTTTTTTTTCTCTCTCTCAAGTTAGCAACACTCCTTCTAAAATCATTTTGTTTATTAGAATTCAAACACAGCATGGATTTTTTTATCCATACAATTGGGCTTATCAGAGATTTCCGATATTTTATTTTACAGAAATCCATTTATTAGTCCATTTATGCTGAGCCATCGCTTGCATTCTCCCCACTATCTGCTCTCACCCATAACAGTGGTTGCTGGCTACATGAATACAAATCATCACTGCAATCTGGCTTGTGCATCCAGTAAACAACCTGCATACTACTTACCATCTATGACTTTTAAATTATTTAAATTTACTGGAGTTACTAAACACATTGATAATCAAGTAATACATATGATAATGTACATTAACACTTCTATACAGAATATGATACTACATATGATAACACATGACCTGACTCAGAAGTCTCTGTATTTATTTAAGATTACTCCAACTCAAGCTAAAAATCAACATCCACAGGCAATATGATGCTCAGTAATTTGCAAACTGCCACCTCTCGCTCGACATGTTTATGAATATAAAGGTTTTCCAAGGACGCCTACCTGACTGTAACAAAATATAGCTCTCCAGCACTAGAAAGCTGCAATACCTACATGAAAAGCTGAAGCCTCCTTACTCTATTTGCAAGACATTGACTGTCTACACAAGAATGACTAGGTTCTCACCATGAATTAAGTATTCAGCCACTGAGTTAGCGTATGGAAACACTTGGTATCTTCCAACATTGGTTGGTACAACATTGCTAAAACATAAAAAAACCATTCTGCTGGGCCCATTTAAAAACCAGAACAAAGTGCAGTGTCTCCACACAGTCTTGTAAGGCTGATGTGGGGGGACAGCTTGGATTGGGATCTTCCAACTCCAATGTTGTTTAAAATTCAGTCTATTGCCACTAGCAAGACGGCATTTTTGCTACACTGTCAGCAAACACTAATTACTTTGGGTTCTTTCTCATTTTTTCTTTTTTTTTTTTCTTTTTTTCTGTTTCCAAATTTTAGCTTTATTTATAATCACAAAAGCCAGTAAAAATCAAAGATCTGATTTGTGAGAGGCACTACAACCAGACAGATCTGAGATAAAATTATCTCATTATCTGTAAGGTTTTTTCAAAAGTCAGCTAACACATTGCCATCGTAAGAAATTAATTCAGTAGTATATTTTTGATAAGCAGTGTTTTTTCTCTTAAAGGTCATTTTTCTAAAATAAGCAAAGTATTAAATATCTTTGCCGTTCTGCTGCACATCTCAAACTTAACTCATGAAATGTTTTGATAGTAAAATCAAGTTACATTAGGCAAAATAAAGTTTCACGCATATTTCAATCTGACGTATGTACCACAAGCCACGTAAGCAAAGTGTAGGCCTGTTCTGAAGTTTCACAGACTACATAACCAGGAAATATGAATATTTGGTAAATGCAGCATAGCCAAGAGAAAGGGTTTTTCCCCCCCAGAATGTTTCCCTCCTTAAAAACTCATGTGAACCTACACCAATAAGCCCAGAAGCACAGTTAGAGCTGAACCTCGCTGTCCCCTCTTTTAGACTTGCTGGGGTCTTTCCTGAGAAAAGAGAAATTGAAAAGGAGGCTGTCTAGGCCCTGCTCTACCTGCTGCCTCTGTCCACATCCATCCCTTGTCTTACTCGGACAGCACCAGGAAAGGAGCTCGAGGTTTTGCCTCCAGCTCCCGCCCTGCTTTCACCCAGGGCTCCCCTGAGCTCATCCTTCCAGCAGCAGAGAAGCCTATGGAAAACACTGGGATCCCACCTCTTCCATGAAGAAAAGGAAAGTTCGACCCACAATACTGATGGGAACAAGCAGCTCCATGAGATAAAAGCGGGATCTCCTCCAGGGCTGAACAGACTTGCCAAAGACAACTTCTCTTTTGAAGTGCATACGGTGCAAAGGACAAAACATCTCTGCTCCTACACCTACTGGAGCACACTTGCTCTGAGTGAATTTTCTACCACATATATATATCTACACACACACACATATATATATAAATAATATATAAATAGTTTCTCTCCAGCTGGAACATTTCTCCAAGGCTAGCTCTGTAAGCAAAGCCTCAGTGCGGCGCGCTGAGACCCTCGGTATCCCAGTAAAGGATGAACTGATTTCTTGGCAGTGCATCTCTCGCTATGTACGGGAATGTAGGCTGAGCTCCGGGCTTGCAGAAGACCTTGACATTCACAAGAACCTCCTCCACTGTCACCTCTGCACCTTCCTCCTCCTACAGCAGGTCATCTAATTTCTCCTGCAGACTCTTATGAAAGCCATAAAAACATAGCTACGGGTGCCAGCAATCAGCCACAGGCAAGCGCCCATCTGCCACTGCATGGAGAGAAGGAAAAAGCACCTAATACCTGGGGCATCTTCCCTCCTCAGCGAACAACTCAGAAAGGTGGCAAAGACCAAGCGGACAGATCACTACAGCAGTATTTGCGAGCACAACCGCTGTGTCAGGAGATGTCTGCAATCCAGGCAAGGCAGCATGTTCAACCACAGGAAGGTGCAGAAAACTGAACTCTACTTCTGAATGGTCACCAGCAGAGTAAAACGCAGCTCCATCAGGTGCTATATCCATGCACACCACAGCAGCATTATTAGTGGTATTCGTGCAAGTCATAATTCCCTCAAAACACGTTCTCCTTTCTGGACAGGTAGGTCCTCAGCCAAAACTATGGAAAACTTTCTAACACGCAGGCAAAGCCACAGCACCAGCAAGCCGGGAAGATACAAGGAATATCCATCACTGATACAAACAGTATACATCACTACAAGATCAGGGCCAGACTGAAAGTGGTAGAGATCTCTCACCGCATAGAAGCAAAAACAGAGCTTTTCATCTGGCTATTTGAGTGTTTAAAAGCACGAGGGAATCTAAATTCTGAACTCGCATTATCATCAGACGGGTCTGAGCACTGCACAGGCAGGTTGCTGCTATTCGTTTTGTGTGATATATGAGTAGGATCAGCATCCTCTACCTGCCAAGCAGCATACTGAACACAAACAGAAGGCAAAATAAAGAAGAAACATGTTCTTTTCCCAAAATGTTTTAATGAAATACACTATTAAAAGCTCTGATTCTATTCCACGTGCACTGCAAGCTCCTGAAATGCCTACCTGTGCTAGAACTCCTAAACAACATTTTACGTGCTCAAACAGTTTAAGATTTTGATAGCTGAAAAAAAAATGTAGCCTTTGAAAATAAAGCCAGTCATTCAAGCTCACTAAAACACAAAAACCACCCTTCATTTTAGATCATGCTTTGAATATATATGTGCTCTCTGTATGACACTAGACGTTACTTTATATTAAAGCAACCCATCCAACCACTGCTGTGGCTGTTCAGGTATCCTTCATTTTTCACCCCATGTGTTATTTTTAATCATTCTATCCAAAAGCAAAGTAGTGGCACTTTACAAACACACTGTGCTTGGAGGAATTCTAAAATGTCCTCACTTGGGCTCTGTGTTGTGCATTTTTAGAGCTGTCAGGTCTGATACAAAGCAGTGGGAAGCCAGGAGAAAACAAGACAGTGAGCGCCCCTGAACCACAGGCTGCTCTCCGCAGAAACTGCCTTGCTGCTCAGTGCTTGGCTCCAAGTCCACAGCAACTGCTAAATGCCAGAGGCTTGGGAGCTAGAGGCACAAGGTGACAGAGCTTCAGAAAGCCGAGGAGAAATTGAGTCCAGGGGTTTTCAAGACAGGTTAAAAAAAAAAGTATGACTTCTTCATGGATGAGTAACACCACGCATGCTGACATTTTACTAGGTCTTTCTTTCCTTCTCTCACACTAAGCTTAGAATCTAAATTTTGGAAAGCCTGCAAGGTATTTTGTATGGTAAAAGAAAGGTGTCAAGACTGCCATCCTAATCAGTATTGACTGTGATATATTTTACTTGTTATGAATCTGCACACAGAAACGCGTCAGACACAGAAGTTGGTGCTGGCATTTAAACCTCTGGCTACCTCCTTCACTTCATGAAGATGCAGAATCACTTTTCCACATCTCCAAGATACAGAAGCAACAGCAAAACCATCAACTTTAAGAAACACTGACAAATATTATTAGTCTTTGTCATTATTTCAAGTGGAAGAAAAATATTGTCTGAGGGAAATTAAGCATTTTAATAGAGACAAGAACAAATATGAAGTTGTTGGGATTTAAAAACACCATTTCCATAAAGCCATTAACGTTTTGCTCTACAGAGAAAAGAAAGTATTAAAAACAACCATGCTGTACTCTGCTTGAGTGCTGTTGAAAGTAAGATCTATGAGCCAGAGCATAGTAAGAAATAACGCATCAGACTGTCAGGTGCGCTGTTCATTGCTGTAGATGCACAATACATACCATACAATTCAACGTGACTTAGGCAGCAGAGACCAGAATGTCATTTGCAACATTTATTCCTAGTTTGGATTTGAGATGGCTGGCCACATTAAGTCAACCGATTTTTGTGTTATAAATACATCATGTCTAATTCATATCTTAAAGGTAAAACTTTAAATTAGGCACTGAAATTGTTGAACTTCCTTAAGGCATAAAGCCAAAAAAGAAAAAAAAAAAGGTTGCTGTAAGCCACACCAGTAAAGGTATTTTGGAAATACCCAACAAAGGCCAATAATAACTTCTATGCTGAAGAATTATCAAAGGAGTTTTAAGTATTATGCCATAAATCCCGCATAATAAGAAATGGATGGAATACATCAAAGTATATATTGTCCATTAAATTTGCAGTATAAAAACTAGGTCATAAGAAGAATGGATTGGCATTGTATGTCAGTCTTGGAGAGTAAAATGCAGCACATTATCCTCATAATTATCTCCAAAACAAGTAAAGTACATCCATAAAATCGGAGCAGAAGAAATTGAAGCATATCACAGTTGGGAAATGCACTGTTAAGCTACTCATACCGTAACTCGCCCCTACTAGTACAGGAGTCAATATTGGTACTTTCATTAAGACAGTGAAGCATTCCAAAACCCCAAATAAATTTAAATTTTATTTAATGCTCTACTGGGCCTTTCTCTGCATTCTAGTATTACCAAAGCCTGCAGCTAGCACTGTCTGGATGTGGCAGCTGTTTAACTTTCCATAGTTTAAAAGTGGCCTAGGCTGGGCCCATGCCAGCCTTCCATAGGAAAATTGTAGACGCCTGAACTGACAAGGGGATGCAGGCAGAGGGAATTTCCCAGAAATCTTTTTCCATCAGAAAATTTATTACCAAATCCTAAACCATTTGTGGTGAGGATGAATTTCAGCAAGTCTCACATTCTGAAGTAGGTTGTGGAACGGCCAGTTCCACTTGGAACAAAACATATTCAAAGCTTTGTTCAAAAATCTTAGTTAATATACACTAAGAAAAGCCATGTGGACTTTAACAATTAAATACACTGATTTAATACATAATTTTATTTGAAACAATAGTTTTGTTTCAAATTATAAAAGTGTGACGAGTTGTTGGTTTCTTTTTGAGATTTTATTTTTGTTGTTTCCACATGAAATCATAGAATCACAGTATCACAGAATGCCTAAGGTTGGAAGGGACCTCTAGAGGTCATCTAGTCCAACGCCCCTGCACACGCAGGGCCACCTAGAGCACACGTGGCACAGGACTGCATCCAAGCGGGTCTTGAAGATCTCCAGAGAAGGAGACTCCACAACCTCTCAGCCATAAAGGAAAATAAAGGTAAACTTAAAAATAATGTTAGCAATGATCTATGAATCTAATTTAAATAAGTTCCATCTGAGATGTTTGAACAGGGTACAGATCTTCTATTAAGATCACCCGAGATGTCCACGAGGACTGACTTGGCATCTGCTCATTAAGTGCAGAATTAAAAGCTATTGCTCACTCCAGTTGGGTAATGAATGCACTAAGTTTCAGGGAATTCATTCTGAAAAAGCCAAAGTCTTGAATACTTTTAATAGGGGCATATTTTGATTTTCATACGTGCAGCATTGTGTGCACTCTGAATCTCACTACTCACTTGATTATTGGTATCTTGAACTGTTGATTTTTCTCCTTGACACATGAACTTGCCCCTTACAATTTTATATAGGTGAGTGGTTTTAAATATATAGCCTGCTGTTGCTGGAAGAATGGAGTCCATCAGATCAAACCCAAGTCCCTTCCCTACGCCTGCGCTCAGCACTCAGATGAACATTCTCCTCTTCCACCAGTACACAAGCAACGAAGGACAGTGGATAAACAGCTAAACATTTTCATGGAAAATCTAAGTGTCAGAAACTTGTTAACCCAGAAATCTCTGCGCTTCTTCAATGAAATTCAGACCGTGCTCGAGCCGATGTCAAAGCTCCCGAGCATTTTAAGAGAGACAGAATTTCATTTTGCAGTTTTATTAGGAAACCAAACTTCCTGGCACAACCGCACAACATCCATCTATCTGTGGGAACTCCCTTGTTATTACTTCCATTCCCCTGTGGCAAAGGACTCTGAAAAGCAGCCAAATCTCACACAAGCGTCTGCTTCTCCGCAGCTCCTCTGGAATCCCAGGGCGTGGAGGGAAGGCAGGATTGGCTGCACTGGAAAACTTCCAGACATGGAGCAATGCAAGCAGGTAGCAATATGCCCACGAGCAGTGCAAAATGCCCTGCTCTGCAGAGAGCAGCACAAGGCAATGAAATACTTGGTTTGCACTGCACAGTTCACAAAGGGAAGAAAGAAAATGCAGGCAGATTTTAGGGAGGTGAGGGTAAAACAACACGGGAAATAGAGTAGGACAAAAAAAAGTATGGTCTCGAGTTAAGGAATCTGCCTCGGAATATCTGAGCTCAGTACTAGCTTCTGCCACTAACTTCCTGTGTGTCTTAGCTCCAATCCACAAAACAACATTACTACACTGAGTGATTTATCATAAAGATAAGTTAATTAATGCTTCGGAGGAACACAGCTTCTGCAGAAATTAAGTCTTATACAGATATTTACAGTTTATTGCCAAGCACTTGAACAGCACATACTCTTGAATTAACCCATTCAGTGCCCTCCTGAGTATCTCTTCTAGTTTAAGGGTGGCTTTTTCCAGTAGAGCACAGAAAGCCAAAGGAAGCTGGATTTGTTCCTATCGCTCCTGCACCTGGGCAGCGCCACAAGCTCCCTCTTCTTTTACGCATTCTGATGAACCTAAGCAACTCGGCAAAGCAGCTAGCAAGTAAACCATGGCAGCCACTTCCAGTTCTCCTCAAACAGCAGGGGATTCTTCTGGACTTTCTGGAAATTGTCTAAATTGTCTACAAGCGGGCCCACACAAAGTAAGCTGCCCAAAACACTTTTGCAAAATCACCTTGTTTCTACACGTGCCTCCTAAATACAGCGTAATCTAAATGTTGTACACATGGTACAAGTTTCGAGTAGTTCAACAGTAGTCTCTCCCTCCAAATTGTAGCAATTAATTCCAACATAAAAAAAAAAAAAACCTTCATGCAGTTGAGGATTTTCAAAGACACTGTGTTGGTGGCAACAGGCTCGACTCACTTTCCCACAGCAGCCAATGGTAAAACTTCTACCAGGCAAAACAGCATTCATCCAGCTGGGAGCTTCCAAGTGCTCCTGACAAACCCGCTCATGGCTCCCAAGTCAGGTAACAACCTAATAAAATCTTGTTGAAAGTGCTCTGTAAAAACTTATTAATAATAATAAAAATCAACATTTACCTTGCAGTAATAATAAAAACCTGTAATAAAGCATTTATATTCAAGCAAATAAAATCTTACTGTGCTCAGCATCAAACAGCTTGTGCCCAAGCACTTCCTAACATTCAAGTACCAAACAATATTCCCTTTGAGTGAAACATTAACATACTCACACAAATAAAATACATATAAGAAAAAAAAAAAAAAAGGCACAGAGATATTCTGCTAAAACTAAATGGACACTTTGGCCACAGCAAAAGCAACCAGCAAAAGCAATCTGTGCATTACCTTAAAATTGGCTCAACCTTCCACCTGATAATTTTTTCCAGGCTTGTCAGCAGAATGATCTTTGTAAGGAGAAAAGGATCTAAGATACCTTTTAGCACAATCTCAATCCCTGCATGTCCCTCTTTCTAGAAGACGACTTGTAAAAGTTTAGGTTCTTCTTGGTGAGAGGCCCTTGCTGAACTTACGCTGTTAGATTTTATATTATGAAAGGATTTCCAGATATACAAACAAGAAGATTTGTGCTTGGGCTTTCTTTTGAAGTCTCCTTCTAAACAGCCCCCGGGTGTCTTCTCAAGGTGCTTTCACAGCGCAAGCCAGAGCCGGATGGCCCGATATTAACATCTGATTCTCTTGGCTATGTGTGGGCTCTGTCATCCATCATCCTCAATGCCATGGGGCACTGCTGGGATTTATAATCAAATTGTAACACACAAAAGGCAAACGATCAAAAACGCTTCCTAATTTATAATGTCATTAATGCCTGTACACTTATATTGACTTTACAACCCGTCTGTCATTTTTAACTGGTGCACAAACATTTCATTCCCTTTGACAAGCACAGACACACCAAAATAAAGATTCGGAGATAAGCTGACACTACTTACGTGGCACGGAAGTACAAACATCCGAAAGACAAATCTGCCCAACATTGATTACGACTATTCATAAATCCAGGGAGCTTCAGAAAGGCTCCAGAAACAAGAGAGATGACAGGCCATGTGTCACTTCCTTCCAAGAGGAAGTATTTACTGAAATCCTACACTGTCAAAGGTTGCTGCCAAAAGAGCAGCAATTAATTCTTACAGCTGCATATGCCCAGCCTATCCAAAATAATTTTAAGGTCAAGCTTCATCCATCTTCATTTGTGTTTAATTTTGCCAGGGTGACTGCAATTAACTTACCAAATTTCAAGCTGAACTACCTCAGGGTCAGGGGAGACCAGAGGGAAAGAAAGGTTAATGCAAAGTCATATGTTTGCATTATGAACCTAAATAAATAACCCCTGGAGATGCATTGTGATATTTCAACACCCCATTTTAAAGTGAATAAAACCCTACAGTTGAAATACTAGTTACTTTATCTCTTCGAAAGTAATCGTCAGTTTTGAAGAAAATTAAACATGTTAAAAACAAGAGTTCAAGAATTTCCTTATGGAAGAGCAAGCCGGGCGGTATTTTCGGTTCTCATCTGCGGCAACCGATGCTGCGGTACAAACGCAAGCGAAGCTGTGCCGTGCGAGCACCCCAGCGGCCCAGGCAGGGCTGCTCACAGCCACGGCAAAGGCAGCGCCAACCCGGCGGCTCCCGCGACAGGTAGCAGCCCCGCGCTAACACATGCAGACGACAGCGCGAGGCGGCGAATCAGGCCCAAGAGGAGCCCCCGACCCCGGCTGCACTTCACGCTGTCGGCAGCCTCCCCATCGCGTCCCGGCCGCGGCGTGACGCGCTGCCTCCCGTGCCGGCCTTGCGCTCGCCGCGCTCAGCCCGCTGCACACCGAGCACCTGCGCCACGCACGAAATGCCTTGCTAACTAACAGCAACGCTGCTTTTAAATGTTGGCATCCGATAAGCACTCCGCTTCCGCAAAACCAGCTTAGCGGTGGGTTTTTTTGTCCTCCTCGGTACGACTTGGAGAGATAAAGCTGTTGCGACAGCTGTAAAACTGAATGCTAAATCCACATTACAGCCCAAAGTTAGGTTTTCCCTGCTTATACAGCAGTGTCCTTACTTTAATGCTATAAAAATCTGCTGGTCCATTTTTGCCTTTTTCCTACAGGTAGCATTGGCAAGGTAAAATGTCGTTGTTCACGTATATCAGAGAGAGGCTTTTCCACAGTTATAGCCTGGAAGCTAATAACTATTTCAGAGCACTTCTAACAGTGAAATGCAGTTATTGGCTGTTTATGTAACAGTGAATTAACCCCCACTGATACCTTTCAGGAATCCATAACCATAGCATACAAAATGTGCCTTGCAAGGGTTTGTTAATGTGCTAAGTGCAAAAGCTGTCTAGATTCGGCAGACTCTCTTTCAAAGGGAGCGTGCTTAACCTGGTGTTTCAGTCACAGAAGAAATTACTCAATTAATTGCAGACAACAAAAACAACAGGGTTATAACTAACGTACAGTAAATGCTCTGTGGGTGTAATGCAAGCTCATTTCCCAGTAGCGTGCTCTCCTGCATCCTAACACATTCTAACCCCACTGCTATAAAACAGTTTTAATACGTTCAGATTACTTAGATTTGTGCTCCCCCACACACTCGTTTTCTGGCAATGGAATACGACACAGCATTACTATTAACATTAGGCAGGGCTTTTTCTCTTAAGAACTGTTTGTACAGTATAGTATTTTTCATGCCTTCATTACCTGTTCCAAAGTTAAAGCCAAGCATCAGAATTTGTGAAGCTTTTTGCCTCAACTAATGATATCCTGGCAGCAACAGAAGATGACACTATGGTGACAATATTTTATCACCTGCTTCTAGGAACTCAGGTCAAGAAAGGAGGGGCAAAAAAGCTTCAAAGCACAGAAAAAGACCTGTTAATGAGAACTGCTCCTGTTCTAATGCTTAGTATGTGCTTGAGTAAAATATTAATAATTAAAAATAACTGAAAGAAAACTTACCGAAGCAGACATTGATGCTTTCTTCTGTCATTTCTTCATGTTAAAAATATCTGTTAATGCTTTGCTTCTAGCCTACCCTGTTAGCTATCAGCGTAGGGTTAATATTTACTAATATAAGACTGTTACAGACTTGCTGCTTATAGATTCTCAGGATATATTTATATGTACAGATTCTAGCTTACAATTAAAACAATAAAAACTCACTGTAAAATACATGGATGAAAATTAAGAGACTCCAATTTGAGCATATGACAGGCAGTTCTCAGCAGATGCTAGAAATATTTCTAAATATGCATGTCTATCCTTTCCAGTAAAACCAGCCAAACACAGCAAGCCAACCTCGCAGAAAGTGTTGCAATATTTTTAAACGTAGCCCCCATGCAAATAAATATAATCCTCTTACTCCCAAAGCTAACTCGCCCACACAGCTTTATTTTGTTCAAACACGATGCCTGCGCTAATTAAGGCTATTTTACTAGTCACATTACCAGCCAGCTGACAGGTCATCCCCCGTTATCTGTGCCACGGCACACCTGAATTACCCTGCCACATCACGTTACATTCAGAGGGCAATTTTAAGACGTAATCCCTTCCCGGCTTTACGGATCCTAGGAATCCTCCCCCGCTATCTCTCCATGGCAACAGTAGCTACAGTAAAGACAGTCCGGCTCTTACGCAAGAGGAAAGAATATGAAGCGCTGCCAAAAGGCCACAAATGTCAGCAGTCAAAACAGTGCTCTCCTCCCTCCCGCCGCGCGGCCGCCTTAAAGGAGCCGGAGCCGGCGCTTCCTTCCCGCGGCGGATCCGCCTGCATGGGATGGGGCGCCCGGCACGCGCGGGCCCCACAGCTGCAGATGAAGCCCTGCACGGCCACGGCGCCTCGGTGGCCGTAGGGGCACAAGATCCCTTAATTTCCTCGCAAAACAGGATCCGGCTGCGTAGCATTTGCCGGGCACGGCAGACCGCTTAGCAGAAAAGGAGTTCAAGAAGCCTGTGGGTTGGCAGCGTGTGGAGATTTTATTTATTCATTTTACTCAACTGACGGACAGTGATATTTTACTAAGCAGCACAAAACTAGCAATCATAATGCAGTTTAACATTTTACACTTTCATTTCATTTGCAGTTGAGTTATTGGCACAGCAGAAATTTTACGTGTGACTTGTTAAAAGAAAATCTCATAGCCTGAGAAGGCAAAAAATAAGAGATGAAAAGCAAGGTGTGGACTTTGATCACGCAGCGGGATCCATGCGGGAGGCCCCCGACCCGTGCAGGGCTCCGCTGAAGGTCAGTCCAGGCTGATCGGATTGCAGCCTCTGGGCCACGGAGAGCGAGCCAGAGGGGCGGAAAGATCCATATCCCAGGGTATGTTTCAACAGATGGAACAAAAGTTTGCCTCTGGCAGTTGCCTATAGGACAGAGGTGAATGAAGCCATGATAACACCTACCTAAATGACACTTGTCTTCCTTGAGAAAGGCACTTAAGCATGTTTCTAACCCCAGTGCTCTTCTGGGCAGCCCCTGGCATTTTGCTGAAGGTTAAGCGTAATGTTCTCTAACAGGAATCCCTAAGTACAGCGCTGATTAAGAGTTTTCTCCCCATCTCTCCAAATCTGAGCCCTAATGAATGAACAAAATTAATTACTCTCATTATTTTTTAATATTGCCTCAGCACTTCTCATGTGGAGCAAGTTCTCGGCACGCAGAAGAGGCACTGCTCGGCTCCTCCAGAGATTCCGGAGCTCCCTGGAGGAACCCCTACAAGCCAAGAAAGGCTCACACACAGCAGTGTATACACACGTGTTCTCATTCACTGCTCCTCTTTTGAAGCAAATTCTAAGACGCTGTTGGCTCTGAATGTAACCGAGGCTGCATCTCTTCCACACAGCATTCCTCAGCGCGGACTGTGGCCCATTTCTTACACAGAAACTGTGCCCCTGCATGGGGGAAAAGCCTCACCAAGAATTGAGGCTCTTTCTCAAAACCTTTCCCCTTGCTGTCCATGCAGGAATATTAGCCCTAAAAGACTAAAATGTTGGTTGATTCCCTTTATTTTTCTTATACAGAGAAAATAAACAGACCTCTGAAAATAGTCTGTGACAGCATTAGCCTTCTTTTTGAGCTAAATGAGAGTCTTGGTTGAATTCTATAACATTTTTACTCAACTCTTATGTTTCTCTTTTTCCCTTTTGGGGAGTCAGCCACAGTAGGAAAGCCTGCAAGAGGCTGTCAGGTCCCCTAATGCAGAGTCTTGAGGCAGATACAAAGCACCCTGGCAGAAGATGACGTGTGGATCAAGGTGTTCTGCATTCTCGTTGGCCATATCCAAATGCCATGGGCAGGCAGAAACAGCATTGGCAACATCATTATCATTCACCTCCAGGACATTTCACCTCTTCTCCTCACCTGCAGTAATTCTCACTATTGAATTCTGAGCATTAGGCACCATTATCTTGCTGAAAACCTTGTTGTTATCAATGGAAAAGAAGAGGGAGATAAGAGAAGAACCTGCTTTCACAGGCAGTCATAATAATTAGATGCTTGTCCCTAAATGAATAATTTACCTTTCAGAAAATAACAGTCTCACCTGATGTATCTCTTTAGATTCTTAGCATAGGAGAGAAAACCTAAGGTAATAATCTTTTTTCATTAAAATAATAATAATAAACTTCAATAGAAATAATTGAGAAAGTTGCTACCACAGTGCAAAAAAAAAAAAATGAGGCAAATGCCTACAGAAAATAAAATCACTCCACGAACAAGGCTGCAAAAAGGGGAAGAAATTCGATGATCAAAGCCCATACCACCAATTCTCACAGCTTAAATATCTATGTGCATTAACTCAACACAAATACCACAGAAATGAGTAAAATAACTGCAATCATCACATTGTGCAAAGAAGCTTGAAATCAAAAGAAAAGAAAATGGTCTTTCTAAGTTTGTAAAACAAATCGAGAAGGAAATATCTTACTGTTGGAAGACATTTGGGCACAGCAGGGACCAAGTGTCTTCTAGATGAAGTGTACCTGAATTACACTCTCAAAACTGAATGCTCAAGTCAACTAATCAATGAGTTTTCACTGAGAAGTGGGATCATCATGAGAACATGCCCTGAGCAAGTGCCACCTGGTTCAGAACCAACAGGTTGAAGAGCTGATAGCACGAGATGAGCATGGGACCTTCTCCATCATCCCCGCAAAACAGACGCAAACTGAAGGATGCGGTTTTCAGCCATGAACAACTGGAGGTCACAGCATGTACATTTCCCTCCTTCTTTGGATTATTTTAGCTATTTATTTTTTAAAAATAATTAGTAGTGAAACAAAAATAGATTACAATGTGTCCTTCTAAATTTTCTGGTTGAAATGTCAATCTCTTCCATAGATGTGAAAGTCCAAGTGATGAAATAAGCCTTGAACTCTGTCCTGACTGTTCACCTGCCTAATCACTTTTGTAACCGAAATCCAGTATGGGGAGCTACCGAGAGCACCTCGCCCCGCACACCGAGATCCAACAACCCAGCTCTGCACCTGTCCCTGAGGACAGATGTCGCAAAGCGAGAGCAGGGACCCTCCGGAGGGCCAGCACCGGCCTTTCCCCGATCCACGTCAATGGCCGGACTCGTCCTGGCGAGCACCAGCGCTGTTACAGGAGTGCTAAGGCAGCCCCTTCCCGGCAGGCAGCCGTGCTCGCCGCAGCAGTGGCCACTGCCCAGGGCTCTCCCGAACAGGGAGCGGGCAGACAGACAGATGCAAAGGGGAAGGGACGGGACAGGGGGCGAGGGGGACAAGCTGTTCCACGTGGGCAGCACAACTCGGGCTGCTCATCCTGCTAATTCTTGCAGTGATCTCCAAGAGGCAGTGAGGGCAGAAGAGATGCAGAGAAGAGCTCCGATTTGAACCTGCTAATGGAGGGATCAGAGGGTCATAAATTTATCTTCTGAATTCTCAGAAGAAAATAAATGGCTCCCTTCATATGCTTATTTCGACAGTCATCTCCCTCATCTCAGCCCCTTGAACTGGTCCGTCTGTTTCAATTGAAAGAAAAAAAATTATATATATATTTAAATATATATATATATATTTCTAATGTGTAATGTGCAACACAGCTGTCAGAAGTGACAGCACAGCAGATACAGGAAGAGAGAACATTTAATTATTTTTTTCCATTTTAATTTCAGGTAATTCTAAATGATAAATCCTACAAATAACTGGCAACAGCAGAGTTTCCTGGGCTATCTTCTGTTCATCCTAAGTCAGACTGCACAGCATATTATAAAAGGATAGCACTGCTTTGGATAGCTTTAAATATGATTGATGATAGAAGTTCCTACCTGGGTTTGAAATAGTCTCAAATATTCTTTCAAATGCTATTGCCCCTTGAAACATTCATTCTTGAATCATCCTCAAACACAGGATCTCAACAAATTTAAACTGTATTTAAACCACAGTATTTTTACCACCAGAGAAGCCTAACAAAGCAGCGGTATACTTCAAATACCTGTCACAGTGATTGAAAGAAGCCTACAGTAAGAATAGCAAACATTTATTTTCTTTTCAGAGATGCTGCCAGTCTAGCGAAGCAAAGCATCAGTAAAGCAGGCTGTTTCTCAGAGGTACCGTCACTCTGGCCTGTCTCCTCCAGAAAGATGACGACTAAAGTCTCCCGTGTTGTATGACCTTGTCTGCCTGCTTATTACGACCAGCTGCCATCTCTGTGCCAGGAAGGAAAAGCGGCTGGCCTAAACGAGCCCGAACTGTTACGATGCGTAGCGAGGACATGCGCAGACGACGTGGCGAAGCAGCAGCAGTCCAGCGCATCAAGCTACCCCGACCAAACCCCCTGGGGCCAGGCGGGGACACGCTGTTTAGTCCCAAACCCCTGGGGCCAGGCGGGGATACGCTGGTTTGTCACCACGACCCGCTGCTTTCCAGGCAGCGGCCGCTCCAGGCTGGCGCAGTGAGATAAGGAAACTGCACTGGCAGATTTAGGGGGCCCTCACGCACCACGAGTCGAGTCCTGCCCGTGTCCAACCTGCGTGTTCGGCACCTCCACAGGCAGCCTCGCCTCGCGGCACCAGTCCCTGGCTGCATCCACCCTGTGCAACTCCCATGGGGGCTCCAGGGTCTCTGCTGGCGTCCCGCGCTCCCTCGCCCGCCCTGCGCTCACACAGCACAATGCGAAAAAGTGTTCCTTTGCCTAAAACTGAGGAGCTCTGACTAATGAAATTCAAAATTTATTATCTGCTTTTAATCAGCTATATGGCTCAACTTGATCCCTAAGACATGGGCCTCTACGCAAAGCTGTCTGTCACACAAGGTATTCTGCAGAGATGACCAAAGCCAAGAGCAGCATTTAACACATAGCTACTCACTCTAATTCTGGTTCTTCAAGACCGATACCAACAGTACTTGCTCCTTAGGTGGCCAAAATCAGTTTTTTTTCTCTACAACAGGGCACTGACTGCCTGGCCAGAGCACACTGAGGAGTTTTCCACACGACGGGAGCCTCTGCGGCTGCGCTGGGCTCCCTCTGAACTCGTAGCGGGAGGAACTGAAGCTCCCAAGGGCAGCAGCAGGACTCAGAGCAGTCACTGCGAGCGCCTGGTGCGGCGCCACGAGCTGCCCCGGGCGCAGCCGTGGGCACCCAGCGAGCGGGATCCCCTCTCGCCGTCACCACACGGAGGCTACAGCCACCACTGGCGGCGCCCGCGTGCGCTCTCCTCCCTGAACGAGGACCCCTCTGCACCCATAACACGCCAGTCGTGTTCGAGAAGAACTGAAGTTACTAGGGGACGGGCATGAAATGCCAGTCTTAAATTCCTANGCCCATAACACGTCAGCCGCGTTCGAGAAGGAGAACTGAAGTTACTAGGGGACAGGCATGAAATGCCAGTCTTAAATTCCTATGCTGCTCAAGTAAACTCCAGAGCCAAACAAGTACAGGGATACTTTCATATTTAAGTGGAATGGTTCAAAGTCGCATCTCCTTTTTGTACATAAAATACATAAATACTCAGGTTAACATATATTCTAATAACAAGATTTATAGGACATTTACTTACGAAATACAGACTTAAAAGAAAAATTCACTCCCCTGCATTATGTTTTTGTGTAGATGCAGGGCTCTGAACTTCAAAAGGGACTACTACCCAAAGGAATCGCTGCTGACTTCAACCAGTGCATCAAATGAATTGAGTGTACGAATCCGAAGTTCACAATCCAGCTGTGCTCCGCAGCTCATAGCAGGTCTCTCAGCAAGCAGCCGGCGGGAGGAAGGCTGCGTGACCCACCAAGGCGGCGGCACCTTCCTTATCTCACTACAGTCCACCCGCCACGACCGCACGGCCCAAACCTTCCTGCACCTCTGCTAAAGCGAGCGAAGCAGACCAGGACCTGCTGAGACAGAAAGATGGATTTCATTTCACGTGATCCCCACAGGTCCTTTTGGGGTAGCCTTCCTTGGCCTTTCCAGAGGTATGTTATCTGTGCTTCTGTTTAGGGGCAGGGGTTTGTTTTGTTTTTCGCCCCCTTAAATTTCAGTGGAGGGACTTTTGCAAAAGCTGTTTATTTCAAAGGGGTGTTGAGAGAGCTGGAACTACATTCCCAGATTGGAAGAAAGGGACACAGGTGGCAGACGGACCAAGCTCCTCTTCGAGGTTTTGTGGTTCCACTGCAGTACTAATCATGCAACGAGGCGCCCAAGGTTTTGTACGAGCATATTCTTTGACTTGCATAGAATAAAAGAGAAGAAGCAGTTGCACACTTGTCAGAGATGCTGAAAATCTCTTAAATTTTAGCATTCACCAGCAAAAAGGCTAAAAGTGAGGCTAAAAGGCTTTAAAAGATAAAGCATGGGTCAATTCTACAACTAATTGTCCCTTAGTTGGAAACAGATACCTGCCTGGACCTTCAGAGCACTCCAGATGTTCAAGAAAAGTGCCAGTGTTACCAGATGAACTAGTTTATGAATCCATCTGACAGTCTCCAGAACACCATAGTAGCATGACAAGAACAGATATATTAAAAAAGATGATTCTTTCCTATTTCTGAAGTTTTGGGCTGAACCAGTCCAAAGTGGAACACCACAGAAAAAAATAAGATTCCAGATTCCTGTAGGATTCCTCTCAGCCTTTGACCATTTCAGTAATAATGGGTTCAGAAATTATGAAGTAACATAGCATGTATTTGACTACTGAGCTAGCCAAAAGAAATTTAATTTCCCCCCTTCTAAAGGCAGAAGTCAGCACAGGAACATGTCTAGCCTCCCTCCACCTTTGCATCTGAGCACTGGGTCAGGATCAGACACCACAGGGTGAAGCACAGTATTCGCCACACTCCTTACAAACTTCTGTCCGTTTTCCAGTTATTTCTGCTGACTCAGTAGCGCAAATTGCTGACACACCTCCTGCACATGGTCTTGCACAGAAACATCTCCTTCCTTCCCCCCAGAGATAACGCAAACAAGAGAAGTACTTAAAAAAAAAAAAAAAGGAAAAAGTCACCAAAGTAGTCGAAAGAACGAACGAAAGAACGAATGAAATGTTAGCCATATCACTTTTTTCAAATATTCATATTAAGTGTTAGAGTGAATAAAAACAGCTGAGCAAACAATCATGGGATTACTGGAAAAAACACAGTGGTGAAATTTTGCAAGCTTTTAGCCCACTACAAAGACCCACAGTTTTTGTCCAATCTGGAAAACAAACTGTTCCAATGAGTGAGGATTTCCCCTCTTTTCAAAAAAGGAAAAGTTCACTGTACATGCGTGGCACATCCCAAAGAGGCAAAACCATCACAGCATTTCCCCACGCACGTACCCCCCCCATGCAAACACGCTGCACAAAACCTGGGCAACCTAAACGTAGGATAGCAGAGCAGGGATAGTTTTCAAGTGCTCAACACTGCTTCTTAAAACATAAGTGATTTTGTAAGTAAGAATTGCTTACAGAATTACTAGTGTTCACAAGCAAATTTGTCTGGCACTGCATGCAAAAAGAACAGGGGTTTTTTTGTACCAAAAAAAAAAAAAAAAAAAAAAAAAAAAAAAGAAAAACTGAAAACCGGAAAGGTCACACAGGAAAACCACTCAGGCTACAAAGAGTTTTCAGGCGCCTCTGCAAATAAGCAATTACAAGTATTTGTATTTTTTAAGAAAAAAAAAAACAAGCACAATAATATGCGTTTGCATATAAAAGAAAAACAGATTTCTTTGGCTTTCTCCTAGCCTCAGTCAGGTTATATCCTTGACATCCAAGCTAAACTTCAGCACATTGCTGAAATCCTTTTGGCATTTGATACAACAAGCATGGAAAAAAATACTTATAAAAGCGTTCCAAGTTTTTGTCCTTTTTCTTTTTTTTTTTTTTTTTTTTAAATTCAGTGAAATATTTCTACAGCCTCTTCAGTCTAGCATTTGCCTCTAAGCAATTGTTATCCCTTCTTCCATTTCATTATGCTGATCCGGCCCCACAGCCAATCTTCTGCCTCTCGTCACCCGCTCAACTTCCGTCCTCCCAGCTAAGCAGAAGTTCTGCAGAAGGGACCTAGAGGTTACAGCGATTAACAGGCCAGACATGAGTCAACAGGATTGCACTCTTGCAAAAAAGTAAACACTGTGCTGGGGCATACGGACTTTACCGCAGTCTGTAAAGCCTATGAGGTAACCTTTCTGCTGAACTTTATTGAGGTGTCAGCACTAGCGCTTCGGTGATCTTTGATTGCTGCACTCATGAAAGATGTCGACAAAGATATTCAGCGAAGAGGAGGGAAAAAACAGAGTTATATTTGTAAACTAAATCTGGAAGAAGACATACTGACAGTCTTCAAATGTATAGAAGGATGTTACAAAGAGAAGAGGAACTCTTTGTTCTCCTTATCCATTGCAAACAAAAGAAGAAATTAAACTGCAGTAAGAAAGACTTTAACAAGAGAGTAGGAAAAGCTTCCTGCCAGAAAGATAAGCACTTGAATAGAACACATACATGAAGCACAATGCGGAATATATGTCTATATGTAAAATTCTTTAAGAAGCTAGTTTCTGGCAGAAGTAACCGAGTCAATGGGGATGGGTAAGATTATTTCTTGGAAGTTGTTTTTAGACCTGTGATTCCACATGTGTGCAATCTACATCACTTCTTTCCCGGGACTAAGTACCCACTGCAGCTGTGGGAAGCAGCCCCCTTAGGTTTAAAAAAAAAAAAAAAAAAGAGGCTTTAATCTTGCTGTCCCTGATAATCCTGGCCAAGGGTCAGTGTAACCTGGCCCACAACAGCAGATCTAAGGCAGAGCAGTGAGGGTGACGCAGCAACGAGTACTACTGCAGATCACCTGAACTGAGCGGGGAAAAAAAAAAATCTGTGTAATCATCTACAGGGAAAACAGAAAGCAAGAGTTCACAGTGAGATCCTGAAAGGTCTACAAAAAGGAAAGGGTAAAAATCCGCTGGGACATCACCTTCCATTTCTCCATACTGCACAAGCAGTATGTACGTTCTGTGCTAACATTAGCTTCTCCTCGCCCTCCTTCTAAACATGTCTTTTTCCTTTCCAAGGTGTGTTTTGTCTATACAGATTATTATAAGTTCAAGGTGAAAACTACCTTACTTATTCACATCACTCCAGCACAAAGGGGATCTCTCACAGTTGGGTTACAAACATTCGATACTCATCAGCCGTCCAAGCAAACAAGTCACATCTCCCACCTCTGCACAGTTCAGCTATAGCCAGGAGTTTGGGTTCAGCCTAGGGAAATGATGGTATTTTTTCTTGTTCTCCTAATACTTAAGATGTTTTCATCTGCCCTGTTTTTCATTTTTGTCATTTTTCCCTTTCTTACCTTCTTCCTTTTCTTCTTCCATTTCCTACAAGCTACTTTTCCCCATTGCCACTTCTAATCCATAATAAAGGGCAAAAAAGAAGGCAGCAAATAGAGGGAGCAAAAGAAAAGCAATGGGATGGGCAGGTTGAACTCCAGAACACAGAGATCCTGCTGGGTCCAATTGCTTAATTGCTTAAAAGCTCCCGTTGCTTTTAAAGCAGATGTCTCCAAACTTCACTGATGCATGAACAACAGTGCAACTTATAATGAAACACCAGAGACAACATCAGATTTGCTTTTTTTGGTCATCAAGGTTGACTAAATCAGGAAATATTTTGTGTGTAGTGAAAGAGAAGTAAGAATCTGCAAGAGACTGAAGACAGATGCACAGCTTAGGCTGACCTTGTGGGTGACACAAACACCCACGGAAAGAGTTCCAGCTATCCCTTAGCAAAGGTAAGGAAACTTACTGCTATTTCTACACCAATCAAATTTCAGTTCTTGGTCTACAGGGAAAAATAAATAAATAAATAAATATCAATTAAAGCTCATAACTGAACAAAACTGTGCAACAACAAAGGTACTGCACTAATGTCTGAGAAGACCCAAACTGCTGCGCCAGTAAGGGACACATCACCAGTCAGGGAGCAAAAATGTTCTGTGCACTCCTGTTTCTGGACTGCTGTCAGGTTTGGACAGCTCTGCTACAACTTGGATACCCATAGCCTTCCTACCCCCTGCCACACACCATGTACTGACTGCCAGGTGCTAAGGTCCTAACGACCCTGACATACTTTTCCTCTCTTCCACACCATGGCTTGCAACAGGAGGCCAGAGTTCAAGTATGTTCTCCAAGCAGGGATGTTGCAATGACCCCATTAAAACTGCTCTTCTGTTAAAGATCTGGTAAAGATCTGTTGGTAAAGATCTCAGCAACAGCACACACATGTTCCTCTTAAAAGCCTCCCCAGCCATAATTCAGACCAAACAGAACACACCTCAGTGATGACTTTACTGTCATACTTGTCATTAACCACAGCCTTTATCTGCATGACTTCTTTGAAGTTTCAGGAAGAGTCACACCTCACCCGAAACAATCACTGAGTCAAATTCAACAACCTTTTACAGTCTTCTTCTCTTTGGTTGCACAAACAGCACCTAAGGGTGCTTTGAGTTTCTTGCCTTTTGCTGTTCCATGCAGCTCCATCAGAACTGGTATAATGCTGGGCTTTGCTTGATGGGGTATTTTATACATGCATATATATCCCACACACGCTCAGATACTCCAAAGTCCACAAAAAGCAAACAGAACTTTCATCTGTGGCCATGCTTTTATTTATACCAGTCACAGCAACGCTCTTTCTTCCTGAAGTAGCCAAAAGTTTTGAACAAGTGAAGAACAGAGAGGCCCTTTGGCTTCAGCACACACACCTGAAAGGGTAACACCAGCTGCAACGGAGCAGAGGGCTTGCGCTGGCCAGCCATGCCAGGAATTCAATAACTATATGTACATATACACACATACACATATATATGCAGACACAGCTGTTCTATTACAAACAAAATACACTAAACTCCGACAGAAGGGCAGACACCCTACAGTAACTGCTTTATCAAAAAGCAGCATCTACTTTGGAATAGCTGCCTCCTGTTTCCTAGCACACTGTGCACTGGTATGGACAAACTATTAAAAAGTAATTTCCATGAAAAGAAGAGCTACAGTCCAACTATACGAAATGTCAGCTATCTCACAATTTCCACTGATATCACCAGAACTTAAACACCCAAAAATTAATTTGAAAAACTCTTATTTAACTTCCATTTTGAAAATGCCAGCCCATGGGCTTGATTACACGACACTATAAACTGAGTTTTGTCTTCTATATAGTATTGGGTGATTATGAAATGTATTAGTAGGTCTTTAAATACATAACTTTGGCAAGGTTTGGTAATTTCTTACAGAATTTGACACAGTAATCAGAAGGTTACAGAAATCTCAGCTCTTCTTCTCCAGCTCCTAACCTTCCCAATGGTATAACCACACAAAACAAGTGAATTCAAAAGTCTCAGACAGCAGAAAGCACATAAATACACTTCAAGTTTTTAATTATTTTTAATAATTTTTTTAATTATTAAAATGCCAAGCTTTTTAATCCAATTTCAGGGAGGCTTGACTCAAAATTGCACACCTGGGGTTGAGAACGGTTAAGTATAAGCATTTTGTAACTAACCCCCTAATTTTCTGCTGCGTTTATGCTAGCAGTTACTAGCTGAGTTAGCTCCTGAATTCAGTGCTTCCCAAGTTTGGCAACAAGGGCTGCTCACAGGCATGGCACAAGGACTGCTCACAGGCATGGCAATTTTTGCCCCTTTTTTTTTTTTTTTTTTTTTTTTTTTTTTTTTTTTATTATNTACTGGGGAAAAATTCACTCTATGCCAACCCACTGCAGCCCAGCCCTGCTCATCGCTTGTCCCCAGCTGCCAGGGGAGGGAGGAGGGTCCAGCAACTGCAAAATGGGGCTTTCTTTGTATACTGCAGCCTTTCCAAGAGCTGTTTCAGCATCATTTCCCATTCCTTTCGCAGAATACACACTCTAGAGACTTCACAATTTCAGGCTGCCTTTATTACCTGAGGAACACCAGATATGCCAAGGAGTTCTTTTGCATGCACAGCTTCTCCATAACAATGCTGCTTTAAGAGGACACTTGGCTTTACTTCCTCAGGATATAACTATTGCCTGTGTAAAGAGACAGCGAGTGATTCCAGCCACATAGTAGTGCCCTGCCCTACTAGGAAAAATATAAATGTCTCACAAAGGAACAGTTCTCTTTCCAGTGTAACAGTAACTTAAATCCAAAAGGGAAAAGGCATGCTCAGGAAAACTTCAGCAGTGGATTTTTCCCCCTCAGCTTTTCTAATATATGATATATTTATGTAGAGCAATATTCCTATTTCAGGAGGTGTGGTGTTTGCTTTCCATTAGGCATTATGAAACTTACTTTAGAAAATGTTTTGTGGGTTGCAATCCATAGCTTGTTAACCACTATATTCATTTAGGAACTACACATATGCTTTTTCAAACACAGACATAAGGGGAAGTTAAAATCATGCCAGAGAGCATTGGTTGGTTCCCAGGAAAGACAGCATTTAAAATCTGGCAGCCTTCAGACACGAGAAGAGCAGAAACAATCAGAAACCAAAATTTCTAGAAGCATGTGCATACCATTTCTCTTGTATTGGTGATCAAAAATATGTTGCAAGTTCTGTCAAAAAGGAAAAACTTCCCTGCAATCAGCACTGCCAGATAACAGAAGTTCCCATCAAATGTCCCCTGCAGGAGTTCCCTTTGGAGAATGGCTTCCCTGTCCTGTGCCACAGTTCTGTCTTCTGGTTCCCCCTTTTCCTCCCGTGTTTCCCACCCGTGCTTCCCGGCCCGGCTCCTGGAGGGCAAATGGCACAGCAGGAGACAGGGCCATTCCGCACACATGGAACGTCAGGTAAAGGAGTGCAGAACATCAGGCAAAGGACATCCGGAAGGCCGCGGAGCCAAGCGTTGGTAAGGTGGGAAACGCCAGGGCCGAGGCCAACACGGCAGCCCCACGTCGCCCTCCAGCCTCCCCTGGCTGCTCTGCCCCTCCAGGCACTGCAGCGCCTGCCGTGCAGGACGGATCGGACCAGCGGCACTCGGGGACCTGCGGCAGCCCCATCTCTCTCTGCTGCTGCCCCTTGGGCTGGCACTTCATTCCTTCACTAAGAAATAGCATCTAAAGTAAACCCTGGATTTTTTTTTTAATTATTTTTTATTTTTTAAACAGTAGTAGTTAAAATATCCTCTAGATTATTATGTTTAATTGACCTCAGCTTTTGAAAAATAATTAGACACATGGGGACACATTCAGCATTCTGATCTAGTGTACTTGAAAGCTGTTCTGGGGAAATGTGAGCTGATATATATGTTGCTCAATCTCTCTGCCAATATTAGTTATCTGAGCAGTTTTCCCTCCTATTGATGTGCAGAAGAAACAGTCAACTAGTTCATTAAACAGGAGGTGTTAATTACACATATATTGTTATCAAAAGCACAAACTACAATCTTTTTCCCTCTCAGTTATAGTAATTTTAGGTGCTTGCAAAACAAGAGGACTAAAACGCTCAGTCTGAAATCCAATACTTAAAGAATACTTGGAAAATGCCTCTTCAGGAGGCCAAACAAAACATGCAAAAATTTTGCACACTCAAGCCTAGAAGCTCACAGTTAGTAGCTATTCCTGAGTAAATGTTCCATTTTAAAAACAGGTAAAGCTAAACAGATACAAAGTGCTTTTTTATTTCAGAATGTCTGTGAAACTGGTATAGTCCCTGTATTTTTTTTTTTATGTACATCTCCTTTAATTCAAATTAACTTTCAAACACACAAAGGTCTGCATTTTGCTTTTCTTTTTTTCATGGAAACACTACCGAAGACTTGAGTATAGACATAAGGAGTGAATGCTGCTTTCTAATAAACTGATTCAGCTAGATATTCTGGATTTTATAGCCAACTGAAAGAACTCCCCCTCTCCCCCCAAAAACATAAAAGCGAGCTAGGATATTTATTGACACTTTTCATTTGTGCATAATTCATGAATACATCAAACTATACTTGAAGAAACAGAATCTTAAATTATTTCCAGTAATTCACCATTGTGATGACTGCAGCCTCCCAAATTGACTATTGCAACAGACAACTGGCTGAAGACCATTTATAGATATCACCTTCCAAGGCGAAGCCTGTCATCTATTAATGCATCAAGTTCGGTCTCTAAACAAAACTATTAGAGCAGGCTAATATCATACGTCATCTTTGGAACATCATAGCTCACAAACTGCTACATGATTCAATGAAGTTCTTCTGGAATGTGAATTAACTGCGTTCTCTGGAGGTAGAACACAAGCCCTTTAAGATTCCTTCTACTCATCAGCAAGATTTGCTCCCAGATAAGCTTAAATAAGATGACACTACCAGCATCTTGATTGCCACGTTGCTAAAGACAAGAATATACAATAAAGGAGTTGCCAAGATCAACAGAAACATGATCTGAAATTGTCTGCCCTGAACTCCACGAACAGGTTCACCTTTGAAAGGGAGCAGTATAAAGGCAGAGGGCACTTCCACGCCCGGGTGCCTCAGATTTCCATGGCTATCAAACACCTTGGACAAAATCCTCCAAGTCTTTACTTTGTTCTTAAAAGTCAAGAACTTAACCTGTTCCTTGTGGAAATAAAACTGGTTCTTACTTTAACTTTCTCCAGCATCTCCAATCCCTTAGCAAGTTCACGTTAAAGACTAGCGGTATCAAATGCCAAGAAAGAGCAAGCGGTCCTGCCAAGAGGCATCACCCAGTGCCTCCCTGGCAAAAGGGCACACAAAACATGGGCCATCTACAATGCCTGGAATTGTCCACTTTCATGTATTTTTTAAGTCCTCCAAAATAAAATACAAAATACTTTATTTTGGCTGATCTAAGTCTGTGCTTTATACATGATTTCTTTGTCAGACAACATTCAGGATACCAATGTAATATTTTCAGTATCATCAGCTTCTGATTTACTTCAGTGGTTCTTTTTTCCTTTTAACTTTCCATTGTAATCAAAAGTGTTTTGCTTAGCAGACACATTTTCCATAGTCATGACGCAGAACATTAATCACAGAAGGCAACTGGATTTACCTCCAGTAAACACAACACATAACAGTAGGAACTTGGCAAAGTTCAGTGACCAAATCTTATCGTTTTTCCTCCTACAGCCCCACTAACACACCACCATCACACCAGAAGGCGGACAACTAAGGCACTATTTTCTGGATTTTTTTTTTTCTTAGCAGACCATTCAGTGCACAATTCAAAAAATACATAACTTGACACTAGGTTCATAAAGGGTGAAACTGGGTATGTTTGTGCAACTGAACATCTATTCCACTCGCTCACTGCAGCTTCTAGCACTTGTCACATGACATTGTTAAGGGGTGTCAATTCAGCTGCCTCTTGAGGGCACATCCCAGCAACTGACTGAAAAACGGTATTTCCTCAATGTCTACTACAACAGATGGGTATTCACAGCCAATATTTTTCTGCGCAATGTCCTGAATTATACCACAAATGGCTTATGTAACAGAGACACCATGTACACAGCTAAAACAAACTACTTTTCACTACTGAATGGGGACTTTGTTGTTGAAGCCTCAACCAGTTGCATGCATCGCTGTCGCTTCTGCTAACGCTGAATGGGGACAAAGGAGATATTCTGTCCTCTATGGCAGCACAGCACAGACACGAAGCCCTTAAAGAAAGTTCAACACACAGACAGCAGGATCCTCACCACTTTCTTACTCTCAGTTGCAATACTGAAACGCAGCAGACTTCCTCACTTTGTGCTGAAATTAATAGGAAACAGAGGGATAAGCATGGGAGAGCCTTTCTGCAGCTAAAGAGCGTAGATCCCACTTCCTCCATCTGGATCCAGTTTGGTTGGCTTTTTGCATCAAATATCTATCCTTTTCCTACCCTTTCTTCTTTGTATGATGTTCAGTCACACCAGTAATTTTAAAAAGAATTGCCTCCAGAATAGTGTTACCTATACTCCTGCGACAATCTGATTGCCAGGCTCTGGTAATGCTGCATCGCTCTCTATTATCTTTACTCCAAGCAAACAGAAGTATCAAGTTTGTGGAAAGAAGATCTTAGAACATTAGATTTATTCTTAGACATTTCCCATGCAGGTAAGTTACTTACACAATTCTGATTCCTTTATAATGCCTTGCTGTACTCTTGTTCTCTGCTAGAGTCCCCCAAAATATTCATATGATTCAATATTCAGATGCTGCAGCAGCTGCACTGAGTCCTCAGTCTGTTACTAGAATTCTTAAGCCTAGACGAGCTACTGGTTAAAAAGCAAACATACAAACAAACAAAAAACCCCAGACTCCCTCTTAAAAAAGGCAACCTGGTGTTTCATGGAGACTACACTAAAATTCCAGCGATTAAAAATCATATCCAGACTAGGAAAGTAGCAAATGGAATCTTATAGACAGGAATAAAGAACCAGAGTTCTCAGGTCAACGAGATGCTGAAACAGATGTTTCACTTTAAATGCAGCTATACGCACATGTAATCAGAAATACACACAGGACGAGTCACTCGCTGGAAATATGGGCAAATATGACAAGCACAAGCACACACCGCACTTGGAAAAAAATCCAAGTTTTCCTTTTCCTGTGTTCCCAAAGGAAGTAGAGGATTTGGTGGAAGCATCACCCTCTGCTCAAAAGATGACCTCTACGGAAGTTGAGACAAGCAAGGAGCCAATCATAAATAAAAGCTTCCTAAGGCAGAAGCAGCATTCAGGTCATCCTGCAGCCTAAACCCACACTCCACAAAAAGAATAAAATAATAATAATAAAAAAAGTTGGTCATAAGTGTGTGTGATTGCAAACACCCAGTAAGCTGAAAAAAAAAAAAATCCTAAGCTTATGACCAACTTTTTTTTTTTAGTTCTTTTTGTGGAATGTCCATGGTTGGTGCTCAGGGACTTGCAGGTGCAGAAGGCGCTTTCACAAGACCCTCAGCAATTATCTGACCCGCATCCTTCCAAAGGAAAGCGCTAGCCAAAAGTCTTCTGCCCATTTCCCCAGCTCTACCTCCTCCCGTCTCACTGAGGTAGCACAGGTATGAGACGCATACCTGTAGTCACAGTTCCCAAATAATTCTGCTGAAGCACAAGTCCAGTCCTAGCACAGCAGAAACAAACCTGTCAGCTTTTCTGGGCTATAATCACCCCAAGTGTTCACTTCATAATGTGAACACTTACACATTATGGCTCAAGTACCTAGTGCTGAGCAGCAGCAGGAAAAAGAAAAAAACTATGGCTGTTGTTGCTGTGTAAACACCCCCATACCAAGAGCGCACAGAAGCACAGACAAATGCCCGGACTTGTAAGTTTACTAGCTTTCCTGGTAACCTTCTTATTCAAACCAGCAGCCACTCAAACTTCGCTTGTGCTGAAACTAAAATGAAGCACCTTAGTGTCCTCCACACAAGATTTTGTACCATTTTTAGAATGATTGCTGTCAGTCCCATACAGTCCCTTTTACCTTTCCCATTTCAGATTTGCCATTCATTTATCAAGGGTTTTGCTTTTTCTTTTCGTTATTTACTTACTGAAATACTCACCAGAAAGGAAACCAACAACTAAGTTATTTATAGAAACCAAATGACATTTCAAATAGCCAGTAATTCACACACACGTAATTTGAAAAAAAAAAGTCTAACTGCTCTTGTTGACATGCCCTAACTTGCTCATTTGCCTTCTGCAAGGTCATTAAGCGGTAGCCGCTGTATCATTGATGTAACACACACAAAATCTCTCAGCCTGCAGCAACTATCGTTTTGTAGCATGACTCTTTTGCACGACTAAAAACATGTGGATTTCTGGTCAGAGGTGATGACCGACACCTGAGATTACATTGGAACCAGCTCAGCTTGGACCCCAGCACTCGCTGCTGAGAGGAGCGCTCTCCTTCGCTGTGGCTGCGCTACTCAGTGCACAGTGCACAGGGATTGTTTGTGGCTTAACTCGGTATTTTAAGGCCATGGCCTCCCAGTGGGAATTCCACATTGAAAAAGTATCATTTACTGCACACTCCAGCTGGTCACTGTGGCCTTCACTGTGAATTTGCATACAGGGGGTACAGGGTGAATTGTGCAATTATAAGCTGTAATTTCCACGAGTGTTTAAGCATCCGCTGAAAATAACTAGAAATTATGCTCTTGACAGAAGTGCATGCTTCTCCTCCCAGTAAAATAGAAGTATCACTAAAATACTAGACAGAAGCACGCATAAAATGAATCAGTTTTGCATAAAAAGTCAAAAATCTGCTTTCCTAACTTCCAAATTATTGACTTAGTTACCAAAGGTGTCCTTTAAAACCACCTTCTTAAAAAGTAAGATATGTTTATATCCTTTTTTTCTTGATAAAGAGCAAGCAAAATCACCTCTGAGCAAGAACATACAAAACTGTTTCCACAGGTGTTAGGTATGAACGAGACAGGATCATCAGAAACAGCAGAGACGATAGAGCCCAACTGCTTATACACCTCCTCCTTTCATCATTCATACACGATTCACACAGGTATGGACAAAGTTCTCCTTCCTGAGTATGCTGATGCACTTAGCTGACACCTAAAACCTTGCTGTTCCTGCATCCAGGGCTTTGTACAGGACGAGCTTTGGAGCATGGCACGGAAGGAATACAGTTCATATAAGAGGAATGAAACAATTCGACTTGGAAGAGCATTACTGTGGCAATTTCTGAGCCTAGTTTCTAAAACAAGAAAAGCTGGGGGGGTGGGAGGGAAGAAGGGGTTGGATTCATCTCTGGAAAAAAACAGAAAGAACTTTTTTCCAATGGACTTTTTTTTTTCTTAGAGTTTGTGCTGCCAATATGAAGTATGCTAAATAACCAGTACAAGAAAAACAAAGCAAGCAAGGTAATAGGCATATCAGGAACATTTTTACCAGGGAATGATGCACCTAGAGAGCTACTGGCCCCCTCCCTCTACCAGAGACCCCTCCTATATGGCTCACACATAACTGGTCATGTTGTATGCAAGGCTACAGCACGGCTTCCTCGCCCACACTGCATCCTGATTGGCCCTATGCAGCACAAAAATAAGCGTATGTGCGGCTCCCACGTGGGGATTCCCACATGAATCAGGAGTAGCAAAGCTGGCATTTTTAAGCTGAGCTACAAACTGCGTTTCTTCACGCAAGCGCAAGAAGAATACTCCACAACAACTTCCACTTTGCAGGCTTCCCGAGCACAATAAGAGTTACTAAATTCATCAGCACAAGGACTGCCGCAATGATGGTGAAAAACATTTCCCACCTTTCCAGAGTCAGAAGCCTGTGGTTGGGCCGTAACACAGACCAGGCTCCCCTGACCCTTCTAGACTAAGTCCTTCAAAATTTAAATTTGTAGCCCAAGGCTTAGTCCAGTGTATGGACTTGCCATGCATGAAGATCTATACATTCAGAGATGTCTTGGCCATACTCATTGCAATTGCCTGGCTAATCTGAAAAATTAAATAATGTAGATGTGGGGACATAGGGCAGGACTCAGGCACTACTGGAGGGAATTAATTCTCACTGGTGGGACATCCATTTATAAATTACTTCAGTGTAACAGTATCTTGAGGCACATCATTGCTATAATCCATTCACCGTGAAAAGCCTCCATCAAAACAGACCACAACACCCCAAAATCACAGGAAGCAAGAACACACGGAACAACTCTGGGGATTCCTATAGCTTCCTGCATCGTGGTGCCCCACATGCGCACAGCAAGGCAACCGGCACCTCCATGGATTAACACACCAGAGCAGCCACCGCAGAGCGGGGCCAGAACACAGGGCAGGAGCTGCGGCAGGGGAAGAGATGAGGTGGAGAGGGCCGCACAGCCTAGAAAAATGTGGAGAAAAGGCTGCAGGAAACACAACGGGTTGGCCGTGAAAACTGCTCTTTGGGATCGCCAGGAAAGACCCGGCTTCACTTGCCAACATGACCCTAAATGACCACAGCAGGGCCTGCATCCAACAAGGCCTTCAGACACACGGCTTGCTGACGTTCAGAGATAGATACTGCGCGTCTAAAAACCAGGCTAATCTCTTGCTCCTCTGGAGTCTCAGTTACTTCACTGTGCGGTAGGCATAGCAGTAATACCTTACTTTGAAAAGTATATTGAAAGAAGCACAATAACAAAAAATGAAAGCCCTAAATGACAGTGAAAAATGTTACTATTTAATTGCTTTGATTTTAGACTAGGTCAAGGAGAGAGAAAGATGTCAGGGTGAATTGTGAAGTCAGTTCTAGTTATTTTCTTCAGTTTTCTCAGTAGAAAAAAAAAAAAAAAAAAACAGCTGCACAAATGGTACTTCAGTACTAATATAATAGTCAGACAAGGAGCACCAAGTAGTCTGGGTATCACACAGGTAGAGAGACTGACAACTGAATTACTTATTTTTTTATTGCTCTAGTAGAACAATTTTAAAAGCAGTTGAGGCAGCAGGAAAGAATAAAAAGAGTAAATGTTTGTGAAACAAAATAAGTTGGCATGGTTATAGATATGCCTGCTAAAAGGAATTGCTTATTTCTACCCCTCCATAGCTCTCCAAGTCCCTGCCTGTTCACCAAAAACAACCTGGACAGACAGAGGCATTCTCTAAGTTCAGGTAGAAGACTAACTCAAAGTATTTTAAAGCACATCAGAACCAACACAGCAAAAATACATGGGCTGGGGAGGGGGGAAGGAAAGGTGAGTGTACCCAGATGTCACAGAAAAAAAATAAATTTCCCTCAGATGACTACATACGTTCAGAAGGAAAACAAACTCAAATAATCTCTTTGAAAACTCTCTTTCAAATACCAAAGTGCAGTATGTTCTCCCTCTTTTTGGACAATTGCATTAAATAGAAGAAGATGGAATGGCTTTTCAGAAGCTCCTCACCTTCTCAATAGCATCTCTACCTGTATACTGTCTTACAAAGCTTACTCATTTTTACCTAAAAATTATTTGAGCAACTGTTCGATATTTGTATATCACTTTTTTGAGAGTAAAATTTGTGGCGTTTAAAATGCCACAAATGAAAAGGACTCAGTGTAGAAAAAAAGAGTCATGGGAAAGCAACGGAGGGAGGAAGGGAGGGAAAGGATTTGGGTTTGCCACTCTGCAGAATTTGTTTTGATACAGTCTCCCTGTTGCATGAATTTTCCATATGCTTGTGTCAGATCCACTGGTTGAAGCCACAGAGCTGTCAGATGCTCATTTTTTATTGCGTGCTTACGTGGCAGGCCAACCTTTCTGTTGAATCAGTCAGCTTCTCATCAGTCAGGTTGCAGGCAGGATCTGCAACCCAGAACGACACAGACACTCTTGAGGTCAAAAGTCTCAATTTTGCAAAACAAGTGAAAGGACAAAGTAAACCATTATATATCATGGTATCCAACAGCCACTATTAGAATCATTGCTATTATGAGCAAGACTACAACATTATGAGTGCACAAGTAAAGCAACTCCTCTGCCCCATATATGAAGCAAACGTTGCAATGAAATGCAGATTTAAATGAGTGCGTAAACTAGTAATTCCTAAACCAATTCTGAAATGCATCTCAAACTTTTGCACATGCTCAGTTTTTACTTAGTCTTCAACAAAATAAGGGGGCAGGAGGCATTTAGCACATTAACTTCACACTCTAGTTAAAACGTAATTTGAACTTCTTCCAGGAAAAGCAGAAGTTGCAAAAGAAACTTTCTTCCTTACTCATATCTGATTAAGGAACTCCAGAATTCCACCATTAAGTGAAAATATCAATCATACAGATATCATTTTACAAGGCTTCCTATCCCAGGGGGGTAGGAAAGTGGGAACCATCTGCTGTGCACTTCCCCCCCACACACACACACAGGCACAGTCTTTAGCTTTTGAAAGATTTTCTCCATTCCCCATGCCTCAAACCCTGCAAACGCCACACTGCATACTTAAATGCTGTATATGCCCAGCATATAAACACTGAAATAACAAAATGCAGTTCTGTTCATGAAAAATGATTACTAGCTTCTCTTGTATTTACTGGGGGTTCTCCGGTAAGATTTTGTCTTAGTTACTGTTGCCAAAACTGGGTTTCTAAAGCGTTATGGAGAAAAAAAAAAAGTGATGACTTACAATATTGGCTCGAGAGAGATGTTTGACATCACTGTTTACCAGAAAAACAGGATTCAAATTAACTTGCAGATAACAAGTAAGTGACTCCGCATTTATATTAACTCTTTTTTGCGAGCTTGGAAACAGGCGGCCTCTTCCCTGTCCCTTTTCCTCACGTCGGGAAATTTTAAAGCATTTCAAGGTTTTGATGTTGCCACAGAATTAAGCGGTTAGCCAGAAGCCTCCAGCTCTGGAAAACACTGGCCACTACATCCCGTCCAAGCTGTCCTCTCCTACCAATAGGGCACTATCACTTAGACTCCACCCTGTATCTAGGGGCTCTCAAACAGCCTGTTACCCTTAACACATCCAACAGCAGCAAGGCACCGCCACGGAGCTGCGGTTACCATGGGTCCCAGAGACATATTTAGTTAATTCTGTTTGTTTCCAAAGCTTCATCTTGTAAGGTCCGAGTCGATTCAGTGGAAACACTCAAGAACAACATAGGTGTTTTGTCAAGACAAAACAGACAAGGTGTTAGCCACATCAAAGATCTGGGAGACCAAAAAGCAGGAGAGGAAAAAAAGTTAGAATGAATTTTCTTGTTTCTTAAATACACTAGATTATTTGTAATATTATGAGAGAACAGAAGCAATACCCATAGGTAGTGAGAACTAGAAATTACTCTCAAAAAAGAATGACAGAAGAGAAAAAGCATGGAGAAGGAAGAAAGCCACAAAAATATCACCTGAAAAAAAGAGGAAGAAAAATAGGGAAGAAAGAAAAGCTCAAATGACAGTCTCGAAAAGGAATGTTCTTTCTTTTTTTTTTTTTTTTTTTTCTTAGAAAAAGGTATGACAGAATTCAGCTGCAAGATACTGTAAAAAAAAAAATAATAATTAAAACCAGTTTTGTGTAGAGACCATATCTTGCCTTGATGTCTGTGAAAACTTCTCATGAGCAGCGAGACAAGCCCCGATCTGTTTCCTTGCGCCCTTTCATTCTGGGATGCGGGATCCCTCAAGGCAAAGGCCAAGCGTAGGAGATTCCAGCTTGCTCCTTTAAAGAATTTCACAGTTTATCTTTACAGGGTTCTTGCATATGCAGAGTCAAGACACCTGAAAGCTTCAGAAAACCATAAACTGTTAGGCCGACTGGAGAGCTTCGGAGTAAACCTAACAACTAGGTTATTTAATGCCCCTAGAGGAGAGCAGACCCACCATCCGAACAGCAAACAAGATCTGCAGCCCAGTAACAAAAAACTGCCCTTTCTTTCTACCACTGACAGTCATAGGTTTCTTGTCTGTGATTGGGGGTATTAAGAACAACCGGCAGATTCAGCAACATCAGGTATTTCATAAGTCTAACAGAAGTAAAATTATATTGTAGCCAGAACAGTAATTCCTCATATCTCCGTAAGTTATATCATTGTTTGCAGTTTTATCTCCAGAATTTTGAGGAAAAAAAAAAAGCATATAAAGAAAATACTATTTTGAAATGTACATATTCAACACGTATGTGCGTTCATAACATACATACTCCGCGTTCTAAAATAAATGAGATTTTATTAGCTCAGAAATGTACTTTGTTTAAAAGGAAGGAAAAACACCAGGGAAGAAGATCAAAATGCTCCATAAAGCAGCATCAGGGAAAAGGGCAGCCTCCCACTCCCCTCGCAAAAACCTGTAGCACTTGAGACAGATTCCCAAACCTACCGTGTATATCACAAAAAAGATATGGTTTGAAAATTATTAAAATAGACCTGTAATAAAACTCCATACTTTCAAAGTTCTTAAACTGCCTTTTTGTCACAAAAGTATGCCTTTATACTAAATAAACTAAATAAAGTAATCCTCTTCTGAAATTCACCTCATTATTACAACAGACATGCTTAGCTTGGCTAAATACAACATATTTTGTTAAAAATATTCTCCTTCCTTTTTTTTTTATTATTATTATTATTAAAACTATTGGTACATATATCACTGTGTTCTCTCGACAGACCTGGGACCTAAATACTCCTTTCTATATAAGAAATCCCAAAGAAGGGAGAAGGGCGAAACAGGTACCTCTAGGCAGCAGGAGATGTGGATTCCTCCTCTTCAAGAGGCTGCTGGTGGCTCTGTGCAGGGAGAGGAATAGCCAAGCCACCACAGAAGTTATATTTTAAGTGCCATTTCTAAACACATTTTTTTCCTGGCTCCACATCATGTCTGCACTGCAATCTTTAGGGAAAGAATCAGCATATGATCTCCCATATGACTTAACAGGGCTCAGTTGTTAAAAACAATACTGCTCAACATTAACTTACGCCACTTCCCACCCCCAAAAATTAGGCCAAGAACCAGAGGAAATCATGCGGAGTGCTCTGGATATTCCATGACTACCACTGCTGGCAGGTCTCGAGCCACATGTTTCATAGGTAGCCAGGGACACACACACGGTTGTTTTGGAGCTACCCGGTAGCACAGGATCCTGCGGCACTGCTGCATTTCCTCTCCGCATCTCCCCACAAACCTTTGGGGACTTCAGCCCACCAGGACTTGTGAAGGGGCTTGGACTCATCTTGGCTTTTGAACAGAGGCGAATGCCAGGGGGAGGAGGAAGCTCACCAGGTATTATACATTTAAGCATACAGCCCTGTTTAACGGGCATCGTCTACACCCTGCTTCTGCTGGTAATAAAAGATGTTAAATCCAATTGGCTGCATTAACCAGAACCAACTATATTTGCATCAACAAAATCTTCACTCCAACGTGAAACCTAAGTACACAGATGTCAGCTTTGCCATAACAAAATGTGGATCATTACAGACAAGTTTCTTTTCCAGTCTACCTCCAAGGGTCATAAGGGAATAGCAAAGTCAGCATATTTTCCGAGCAATCTCACTCTGAAGGGAGCATTAAGGATATTTTTCAAGTATTTATATAAAACAAACAGTGCTGCCTACCCTACTAAACAAGAACTTCCCCGCAAAATGCCACAGAAGGCTCCAAACATCTGCTGAGCCTTCCCCAATCCCCCCGTTCTTCTTAACATAAATATTCTGAGTTATAATAGATGTAAGCAAGCGGAGGAAAAGACTGCAGTCCGCTCAACTCATCTGACTGGAAATTTAAATCTGACTGGAAATTTCAGTTTATTCATCCTGTTTTAACATAGAAAGGAAAAACCTTACATTTCCAACTGGATGAGAGAGCTTGCATTTGTCTTTATGAGCACATAAGCCATTACTGAATTAGAATTTCTGGTACAGAAGTCCAACATACGTCTGAATGAACAAGTCTGGGAAATACCAATTTGCATAACTAGCTCCTTCAAAAATGTGCAGATCTGGAAATTCTCCTTTATGTTTTCCGGCATGAACATTTTCAGTATTGTGAAGTTGGAAATGAAATTGTTTGAACACAGGAAACTTAAAACGCAGGCCTTCTGCACTGAAGACAAACAATTTTTGGATTTAAAATAAACAAAACAATTCAGAAAACTTGTGCGTTCTTAAGCTGAAGCACCCGAAGCTGGGCTCGGAAGAGGCCATACGGTGACAAAGCGTGACCGCTGTTAGAGCAGAACAGCCCTCTCCTCCTGGGCACCTGTGTGAAGCACCAAAGCGAGCGGATGCTCCTCACCAAGCGCTGGCACCCGCCTGCCCCTTGAGCTGCCACTGCCCACGGAGCCTCCCTTGGTGCAGCAACAGACAGGTGCTTAATGCAAACTCCCTTGCAAACATCCCAGTGTGGATGTAATGTACCAACTGGAAGAAAATAGCAAGCTCCAGATTCGTTTGACCTTTTTCCTTCGATGGAATTCATTGCAACAAGCTTTTTAATGGTAAAGTTGCTCCTGGAAAATTTACTGAGCCAGGTATAACAAAAGAGCCATGCAATTATATAGCACAGCCTGGTGCAAAGCCTGGTCGAGTGATACATGTAAAGTCCGCAAACCCCAACAGGACTGTTGAAATAGAGTTTTTTAAAGTAGGAAAAAGTTAACTAAGGAAAACGTGAGACTATAAACTTGGTCCGTTTTTCAGAACACACATTTAAGCCATAGCTGATCATAAAACTGTGAGGAAGCTCTCTCAAAGCTATTTTAGTCTATCCACTTGCTCCAGTAACTCAGTTTCACCCCAGAAACAATTATCTGTCCTAAAAGAAATACTTTGAAAGAGCTTCTGCCGAAATCTTGGCTTTTGTTTCTCTTTTCACAACTGCAGCTCATTTTCTATAGCACAACTTCAACTTATTTTATGTTTATGAGCATTGGTGTTCATTCATCAGCAACGACAAACTCTACAAGCATTTCTTACTGCCTGTTCAATTAATAAGCCCAAAGACACAGGATGCGAGGGTGAGACCCAATTACCTGTGTTGTTTCCGCTTCACTTTATTTGCACAGAAATCTCAGTGGTTTGTACAAAACTTCAAGTCCCAGTTCATTGCTGCTTTTTTTGTGTCTGCAGGCATTCCATTTGTTTTAACTCTATTGTTCACTAATTCCTTCTAGCTTAAGCTTGATCCTAATTGCAATTTGGATGATGTCTATGACGTAGAAATCAACAGATCTCTTTTCAACCACTAAAAGACCAAAATAAAACTCCTTCCTCCATTCTTTTGCTTCTATCAAGTCGTTCTTGTCAATATTTCTTTGCAATACCATTCTTCTATCCTTCTCCTAATTATTTCAATTCTCTCTGAAAGCACCTACTGTTGCCACTGTATGTATTCAGCAGATTCTATTTCCATCCTCATTTTCTTTTTTCTGATATTTAGCATGCATATGCACAAGTCTATAAATACATATTCAAAGCTGACAGTGCCAGCTACGATCACGTTGATTTCTTAGGACCTTTTTTTTAATTGCTTAAATCTTAGCCAAACTTCATCCATTCTGAGTGAAGCTTTCTATGCCAGATTTCTTCTTTTTTTTTCCCCTCCTCGCTTAATTAATGTAAAGAAATATGAAAAGCTGAATCGGTTCCTTGCATACCAGTACTAAGGTTCTTAAAGCCATTCATTAAAAACCTCCAGTACTTCCCACTTTTGAAATTTATCAATAGAAGTGAGTACAGAGAGGGAAAAACAAGTAAACAAGAAATAAGAAACAGATTGTTTGCTATCCTTACAAATTATATACCTGCCTTTGGACAATTTAAAAGGCTCAAAAAAGACTGCTGCTTATACATGGCAAAGAGAGGTTTCCAGCATGGTTTCACAATGAGTTCAAGCTGGCAAACATTAGCACAGGCGCTGAAAAAAAAAAAAAAAAATCCTGTAATTCTACCTGCTCCAGGCTCCTTATTTCCATCTCCATACCTTTCACACCAGCACAAACATGTCTGAGGCCAAATGACAAAACTCACAGGACTGACACGACCCGAAGCGGCTGCAGTTACGGCTGCCTTCGCGCTGTACCTGCCAGTCTGTCACTCTGCCACCCCGGCAGCAGCATCGTGCACTGCAGCACGGATCTGGCCCACATCAAAATTTACCTCCCCCTCCTTCAAATTAGCCCAGCTCATTCTGGCTAAAACTGTATCTCGCGCTGCAGGGCTAGATAACACACATTATGGTGGCACGAGCAAGGGGAGCGATGCACAGTGGGGAACGAAAGACTGAGGGGAGGGAAAAGCCACTTCTGCCCATGGCAATGGCCTCAAATCATCCTGAAACCCAGTCATGAAATTATGGAACTATAGATATTCCTCTCTAAGGACTTTTCTGGCACCCTTCACTGCCAAGTCTGTTGACACCAGCTTGAAACTCTGCAAGATTACGCCACACATAAAAACCAGGATACTTCAGAAAATGGCACTAATATTTAAAACCTCTAAGATATTCTCGCCCAAGACATGAGCAGCTTTCAACGCCAGGAGTAAAAGCTGTCGAACTCACTGATGGGATCTGCTCCTCCACACTCCCTGCTGTCCAGTCCATGCAGGGTATGTCAGCACCTCATACAGTAAAAGCCTCTGTTGCACTTGGAGGCCCCAGGAGGCTAATGACTCATACAAGCAGCACTGGGGTTCAGTACGATAGCATTTCTTGCCTTTTTTCCTGTTTGCTATTTAAAAGATAGGAAATAACATATAAGAGCACCTTTTAAACATTAAGGCTGTGAAGCCTCTGACCACTTCCCAGACTTAGCTTCTGAACCCTCAGAGGCTTAGCTGGTACTGGGGTCTCCAATTTACAGGCAAGAAACAGGCATAGAGAGATTAAAAGATTTATCCAAGTGTTGGCTAACCTTTTGTCATCAAACTTTGAGCCACCTAGAGCCTGTTTTTTCAAAGAACATTGTATTTTGGAGGTACTTTACATCCAAACTGTACCCAGAGCAGACAACCTGTAGCCAAATCTCAGCTTTTTTTATACAAGCGTCTCAACCTGGAGGCATGCAGCAGCTCAACAGACTTGCTCAGCCTCACTCAGGAAGCCCTGAGGCAGAAGCAGGAAAGCAAAGCAGGTCTTCCAGGGCAATATTAAACAGTCTTCTCCCTCCTAGCGTCCTCTCTTGCAACCCACTGCCAACCATCATTTTTCTGTCGCCCACGATCCAACCACACTGCACAGTAAACAGGACCAGAGCTTCTGTCGCAAGCACATATGTGATCAAATTTACAGACACGTAATAGGGAGCCAGGGCCAGGTCAGGGGAAGAGAGGAGGTAACAAATTACAGCTTTAAATCCAGCCTTTCTAACACTGCAGTGTATTTTAGACTTTCTTTTCCACATGGAAACATTATTAGACGCAGTATAACATATACACACTATTATAGTAGCATTTAAAAGTTGTGGCTAATGATCTCTAACAAGTAAAATGCTGGACATTCACATATGACAAACAATTATCAGCCACAAGGATCTTACTTAAAGTCTAAATGGTCAAGACAGAAGACAGAGATGGGATAAAAATACATCCCATCCCAGACAAGAAAATTTGAGGCACAGACTGACTACTCCTCCAGTCTGCGAGAGATGTGCTCTATACCATACCTGCAGATCTGGTACTCAGGCTAGGGATACACTAACAGAACCAGACACTCATCCTGACTTGACTAAAAGAGGTTTTGTTTTCAAGTGCAGTTTCTACAAGAAATGATATAAAAATAATCTGATCTACAGAAACACGAACTGCTGCCAAACCAATGGTTACTTCCAAAATAAAGTCACCAAGTCAGAGCTGAAAGTCCCTGTGCCATGCACATGCTCCATCTTGAGCCAGATGCATAACCGAGCCTTGTTCACAACAATTTTACAGATGCAGACTAGTGCATCACAGAATGCAAAGCACAGGCACTTCTAATGCGCCACCAATGGCACCCCATAAATACCCCGAAAAGAAGCAGACACAATGCTAAGGCCCAAAATTCAGGTGTTCTCCTTGCACCCTTCTTTTAAGCTGAGCAAGCAAGTACAAAAGTCACTAACATGAGTTCTGTGAAATCTCAGGAAGGTTTTTAGGCATTTCATGATACAAACCATGAATTAAAGCACAGCACAATGACTGATTTGCAAGTTATATACAATGCATGCCACACACTAGTAAGAAATATCAACCTGATAGCTTTTAATGCAGAGCATCAAAAGCACATTATCATTTTAAACCAATTCAAAGAGTTTTTGCTAAGTTATATTTAAGATGCAACAGAGGCCTAACTCTTCTGGAAATCACAAGACCCAGAGTATATCCAGCTTTCCAGCAAACTAATGCACCCTTCTCAGGTTACAACAAAGCCATCAAGCAAAGCTACTCATATTATAGTCACATTTCCTTGGCGAATACAAAGTGTTAAAAGATTGACAAGACTGTTGAACTTTATGTGCCCATCCATAATTTGTTTCAAACGGAAATATGTGATTGAAAAGGAAAAACGGAAGCAGCAACAATTTGTATTTTTAAAAATATAGAGCTTAACTATAGACAGATTAAGATCTAAATATCTTTTTACAATTTTGTACTTGTGAAATAGAGCATTGTGCTAAATGTTGTACAAATAATAAATAAAGTTTTCACTTTTAAGCTCTGGAATTGGATATGTCTAAGTAAACAAAAACAGTTGTTTTTTCATTCTATATCCTCACAACCATCTGACAACAACCCAAGCCCACTCAGCTCCGCTAAAAGCGTGATTCTCTAATGTAACTGTACTTCTGGGAATACATTACTGCTTCTGTGAAATGTTTGTTACAGCTGTGTAACGCTTGGCCATGTAAACACTCAGAGCAACTGCATGGAAAGCAACCGTTTGTCAGTTAGCAAAAACTTCAGGTGACAAATCAAGCAAGTTACCAAGTGGTGGCCTTTGGATACTTGGAAATGGCAGGGAATCTAATGACCTGGGTGGGTTTTTTCCAGCCTACCTCCAGAAGGAGACGGATGTTTTTCCTCTTTCACAGCACACACGGTCAGAGGGGTGATGATGCTCTCCACCAGAAACACGACACTACTGAAATATTCAGCAGGCTAAGACAACGGCAGGACTACCTGCTGACAAATGGCTGCTCCGGTAGCCTACCTTACAGCATGCCTTTAGCTTCATTTCCAAAAGGACTACATATTTGGGGGATTGTATACATTCATGGAATACATTTCTGCAGATCGCAAAAAGGTAAGTTTTCCCAAATTCCAGCCACTCAGCCCTACCGCTGGATATCACTGCAAATGTTAAATTAGTCAGGAGACCACATCTGACACTGCACATGATACTCCTGACCAAAGCAGTCACACTGGTAACATTTGTCATGTAAGGACCCATTTGCAGAAAGAAACAAGAAAGATTGAAGGGACAAAACAAAATAAGGATGTAATTAGAGTGGAGAAGTGACACCCTTCAGATATAACACATCGTTCAGCCCCAGTCAGACACTAAAACTACAACCATGAAAACAGATGGTCAACGGATTTTATTTTACTATTTGCAAAAAAATTCTTCCTACAACCTCTCCTCTTGATACAATTCTTTGCCTTCTGCAATCAGTTAGCACAGTGCTATCTTGACTCATCCATAAAGAGACAGTGAAAACAGAGAAGGGGGAGAGGAAAGGGGATTTCAGGAAAAAAAAAAAAAAAAGGTCTTTCATGAAGAATATTTTAGGGATACTGATAGCCTGACAAAGGCTGAAGCTCTCTCAACAGTATACAAAATCAATATAATAGAGTCATGTCACAAGGAAGAGTCTTACAATCTTTTGCCAAAAATCTTATATTTACTTGTAAATACTAAAGAATAGCCCTTTGTTTTCCCTAGACCATTAAAAAAAAAAAGTAGATTACTGCAAATGCACACAATATGAAAGCCTTTAAAATTTCTTCCCTATGCTTCAGGAAATACATGATTAACTAAAATATTTGCCTTTTTTCCCCCTCCCCTTAGAAAATGTATACATTTTAGATTCTTGGACTCAAATATTTACTTGCTAGGCTGACTTGGACAGCAAATGCAACCCAAGCAACTCCTCTTCTGCGCAGCAAAATAGACTGTGTCACGGGTTGCTCAACAGTGAACACTCCAAAAGGTTAAACATTGACGGGCCCTGGACACGTCCAGTTAAACCAACTGGCAAGCTGCTTGCTGTGGGGCAACCAGAAAGCAGAGGAGTTGAGACAAGGTGGAGAGAAGCCAGGTAAGGCCATGGAGTGTTCTTTGTCCATGGTACGAAAGGTAAGTTCAGTTCAGAGAACTTAAACATACCTTTTATCCTAAAAATAAAGTTTACCTACATCTTTATCTTCTGAAAGTTATATAATTTAACAATTCATGGAGTTTCACCTCAGATCACAGATACTTACTCTTTTGCAAATCTAATTATCTTCACTAATTACCATAAATTACATTACAAATGCAATACACTTTTAAAAGCTCAAATGATTAAAGACCATCAGCCTAAGAGTGGTCAAACTTCACCTGAAAATAAGCTGCCAGAAACAAGACTTAAGGAAGCTTTCACCCTCTTCAAATACCATCAAAAAAAAAAAAAAAAAGAAGAGGTTAAGCAAATATTTTATGCAATATTCTCAGAGACTGATAAAATGACTAAAAAAACGAAATCCAGTTTTCCTCATTATCTAGACTAAAAATGGAAATAGGGCATAACTAATGAGAAGTAAACTGATTTTTCAAATCACTTCACCTCTAATAACCCATGATAGTAGCTATACATGTTCACAACATGTTGAAGTTTGCAGCACTTGTGTATTTTAACATCACCTTTTACTATCCACAAAGTTACAAATTCTGATTTTAGCTTAACTCTCTATTTACCTTCTCAATATTTAATCCATCTTAATTTACTGGAAAACTCCATTAGTTGTAGAAGAATAGCAATTACCATCAGTTTCTATTTCGGGAGGGTGATAATAGCTAAATGACAGGGAAAATTACACCAGGCAAAAAAAAAAACCCATAAAAATGCAATTCATTTCTTGCACAATTAAGTGTTTAATTAGATTATTTATTTTAAATGCATTTACTTAAGTAAATACAAAATTGCAAGAAGCTTTACAAGAGATTTATCTTTCCTCACATTGCTTTGAACTTAGGAGGAGTTATCAGACAGGGCACTAAAACAAGATCATTTTCATATCTGATTGAAAAACATAAGTTAAGTCAGTAACCTGGTAAGCAGTAATATTGTGAATCAGGATCAAAATTCACCACTTCACATTCCACAAGGAAGGGAAACAACAGCTTCCAAATTTCAGGCACTCCAAAGTGCCCGTCACTGTTTTGGCCCTTCTCTGACAGGGAAATCAGGGTGTCAGGAGCTTCACTCTCCCATTTAACAAGGCCGCTCAGCACTTCCTCAACACAGACACTGCAAAAACATCTTCAGCGACAGGGATTCCTGGTAATACTGGCACCCAGCCCATGCACGCAAAGGTTCTGATACAGCTCTCTACATACTGGAACTTAAGGGCCTTTTAAACTTCAACTGAAACACATCCCTTAAAAAAAAAAAAAAAGTTGAGAATCAAATGCTGTCCTGCCCCCATAACTTTATGCCAATATTTGCAGATTTTCAGTAGTTTTTATTTTCTGAATGGATGCATACATACTACAAGTTTGAAATCCAGATGTTAAAAAAAAAAAAAAAAAAAGGATGGCAACTACATACTGGCAAGGGGAGGCATGCTCTCCCTGGCACTTAATTTTGCTCTTGAACTAATCTGTATTTTTCCCTCATTTAATTCTTCCAGGGCTGCTACTACCAAGAGAGTAACAAATAATCATATGATCAGATTCCTCACATTTATCTGCCAGTCCTGAGCTCTGCAAAGTGCGCTGGGGTTTTGTCCAGGGAAGCGCCTACACATGTGAGCTCGCCCGCTGGTGGGCCAGGTCACTTTCGAGTTTGTCCCTCTCTGGAGCCAACCAACTCCTGCTCAGCTGCGTGAAGGCAGCGCAGTAAGGAGACCAAGGCCATAGCCAGACTTTGCTGAGGAAGCTCAGCTGACAAAGGTGATACACAGAGGACAGGCTTGCACAGGAGAAGGTTCTGATCCCCTCCACAGACTCAGAGTGGTTGAGGTTGGACGGGACCTCTAGAGATCATCTAGTCCAGCAAGGGCACCCAGAAAGCAAGCCAAACTGATTGCTATCCAGAAAAATGCGGCACGATCTCATGCTGCTTCTGCATTACACACATTTGCTTCTTCCCTGTAAGGGAACTATGTCTTCCTTTACTTTTATGATGTCTGATGCTGGTTGTTGTTGCAAGTCAGATATCAAGACTGTTGTCAAGCATATAGACTATAGGAATAAGAAGAGAGTCCCCTTATTTCTCTCCAAATCACAGTAGTCACACAGTTTACTCCTGAATCTTCGCAAAATATTTTTGGACCCAAACTTCTTTGGCACATATTTCATTAATTTAGTAACTGAAATTGCAACTGAGTTTCCCAAGAGCTTTTCTTTCTTAGCTGAGAGCTACCTACCTCTCAGGTTTCTGGGATGTATCTGCTTTGTCCGAGGCATTTTCCTCTAATTTCCTTTCTCCTCTCAGGAATGAAAAGTGCAGCAAGCAGAGAGCTGGCAGTTCCATACACTTGTCAAAGGAGACAGCTAATCCGTGTGCTAAACAAAAAGAGAGAGAAAGGAAGGGAAAAGTTAGAGATGTATGGAAATGTATGCATTAATAAGGAAAACAAAGGTATTATCTGCTCCCTCTCCTTCTAAAAGGGCTACAGGAACTGTAGACGAGCAATAAAAACCTCTATACCTATCCTGTACAGAGTGAAATGTTCCAGCATTACAAGACAATTAAATGAGGCTCAAACTCCTTTTGGGGTTACTGAGGAGGCATGAGAAAACTGAGACACTTTTCCACGTTTGTCAGCTGTTTTCTAGTCAGAAAACATTTTCCAACTTGTGTCCCAGATAGACCCACAAAACAGTCTCATCAAACTTTAAAAGAGCAGATCTTCATCTGTACAGAGGGGAAGGGTTGAGCCCCACCGCATCAGCAACCATCTTTCCCATTGGTAACATCAGCCATCCCCACCACTTCCTTACTTGGACTGTGCAATTTTAACCAGTCCCAAAGAGCTCCCCAGGGGACTCCACTGAAATATCAATTTACAGCAGACACTCGACCCATATACAAGTCGTTGCAAAGCTCCTGCACCGGCATGCAGCATCCCCTGTGTTTGCATGGGGGTGCAGGCAGCAAAGTCCAAGTCTGCACAAACCTCACAGAAGAGCCTAATGGGCTTGTATGCTACTGAAGGGGCACAAGCCCAAATTTGCATCCCAAAACTTCCACTTTTTTTTTTTTTTAAACCAAGTTAACAAAGTTTACTACTTTTTAAGTATTCCTATTTATTGCCAGTTAAGGAGTATGTTGTTTAGCTTCTGAAACCATAGAAATCCTCCTGTACTGAAATCTCTCTCAGAACTATATAGGGAACCACTTAAGGTTAACGGACTGCTGAGACTCCACTATTCCAGCTAAACAAAATGAAAAGGTAACCACTACTCACACAGTAATACTACCACAGACTAACGGCTTTCTTCCAATCAACACCATGAAGATTTTTTTTAACGTATATAAACCATAAAGTGGCCCTTAATATGGACATATTAGCAAAGGATTAAAAGGAAAGACAAAGCAGGAAATACGATATAGAATCTTTAAGTATTAACTCGGGGTTCTGATTATTTTTAAGAGAGACAACAGCAACGTTTTTGTAAAAGCAGGATTCAAACCACTTAAAATAGACTGTTGCTTACAACCACCCCTTCAGCCTGCAGACTGTTGGAGGAGATAATCATTAATTTTTAATGTTTCTTTTGTCTGTTGCTGCATAAAAGACCCAAACGGGAGAAGAAACTGCCTGGGACTGACACAAAGGAAAGCTGGAAATACTCTTCCCGACTAATGGTCCTTTACTAGGATATTACCCCGCCAAGGGCAGAACGGGAGAGCAGCGCACAGCGCGGCGCACACACGGTGCTGCCGAGCCGCGCACACGCACTGCTCCATCGACAAGGCGGCAGAAACACTGGGAAACGAAATAAAACCCTGCACGCGCTGAACAGTTTCTGTTCTCTGATGTGGGCCCCGCGCTCGGCGCGGACACAGGCAGCTCCCCGCAAGCAACAAGCACCCGGCTCAGCCCGGCCCGGCCCGGCTCGGCTCGGCCCGGCCCGCGGCCCCGGGCTCCCTCCCCGCGCACAGCCCGCACAGGGCCCCTCGCTCCGGCTGCGGGCGGCAGCCCCAGGCGCCCCGCGATGCTCCCGGCCGCGCAGAGGCCGCCCCGCTGGGGCTCCAAAAGCGGCTTTTTCGCCCCAGCAGCAGCTGGTTTCCCCGGAGGGGGGGACGGGCCCTGGGAAAAGCGCAGCGGGGACCCGCGGGAAGTCGCTGCCTCAATTTAAATCCCCGAAACTGGGAGCTAAGGAGCCCGCC
>VWPW01026100.1:576914-669593 GCA_013389825.1 Crypturellus undulatus
CACCGGCGCGCCGCGCCGCCCGCCGCAGCCAAACTTTCCATGGCGGGCCACAAAGCCGGCGGCGCCCCCCTGCCCGGCCTCCCTCCCCGCCGGCCGCCCGGCCTCCCTCCCCCGGGCGCCTGCGAGTGGGCGGGAGAGGAAACACGAGGAGGAGGCGCCTGGCGCGGCCGCCGCCGACGAGCCCCTTTTTTGGCCCGGGCTGCGCGGCGGGTTTTGCCGCTGGGGGCTGCGGCGCCGCGTTCCTCCCCCCGTCTCCGCACAGAGGAGCGTTTCTGTGGCCGTCTGGGCGTTTTCAGGGCTCGGGCAGCCGGCGTTTCCCCCTGCCCGGCAGCCACGGAGCTGCTCGCGGGGGAGGAGGCAGCCCCGAGGCCACCACCCCTCGCTCGCGCTTCTGCGAGCCCCTAGCAGGGATGAGAGGCAATATCCATCACACATGTACTAACTGGAGAGTGTCTGGGGAAAAGGAAGAATGGGAGACCCTCGCCGAGCAGCCCCGCGGCGCACGCGGGATTGCGGTGGTCTCCCTGCCAGACGAGGACGCCGTGAACTTCTCAGGAGGGACCCTGCTTTTGTCTCCCGCATCTACCTCAGGCTCCAGGATCTGGAGCTCTGCCGTGTTAAGCAACAGAAGCGCCATTAACCTGAATACATTAACATGAATATAACCCTGCAGGTGCCTTACGCTCAAAGGAGTTACTGAATCTGCCCTCGCTAACCCGAGATCAAGTGCTCTCTCCGCTTGTTTTATCCGGCTCCCCTTTAGACCCTGCCCCTTGGGTCTTTGCAAAACACCAAGTCTTGCGCTTTCCTTTCCACACGCTGTCCGAAAGCTTCGGGCTGCTGCCACCCCCTTTGCAAGGGAGGAAGCTTCAGAGCATGCCCTTCCTCAAAGGATGGCTGGGAAAAGGGATCCACCGCAGCTGCCTCTGGTGCCCAGGGAAGTTTTAGGTCCCTCGTCGCTTTGCAGGGACACAGATACGCACGAAGCAGAAGCGAGTTGACGCAAAGGACAACAGCAACCCTGCAAGAAGCCAAACTGCATCCCATGCAGGAGCACAAACACAAGACGTGGGGCATGTCAGAGCAGTGCCCGCTGATCCTCCCCTTGAACGTAGGAACAGCAACCTGGAGGTCAGTTTGGGTCAGGGAGAAAACAGTGAACTGACGGTCTGGCCCAAGAGGTTATTGCTGTCCCGAGCCTCGAGCTGCCGTCCAGGAGGCCGCCAGGAGCCGGTCACACCTCTGAGCTTGCTCCTCTCCCGCGAGTGGACAGCAGGGAGGCCCCTGGCCCCGCTCCGTGTCTCTCCAGCAAGCTCATCTTCCCATCAGCAGGAAAACCAGCCGTAGAGGCGGCCCTGGGAAAGCTTTCACAAGATGATGCAAGGAGCTGTTCACAGTTGTGCTCTGTGAGCTTGCAGACCGCTTCGTCTTCTTCTGTCCCTTTTTCCATCAGCAAAAAGGAAGCGCATACCCACTCAGCGAAGCACTTTGGGAAAAGTACCACATATGATTGCTAGTAGGAGGCATAGCGTAATCGTCTCAAACCTGCAAATGAGGGAAATCAAAAAAGAAAAATCTCCAAGATATAAAGCGCCACATCAACGGACACATTGAAGATACCCTCCACAGTGGAATTTGGATACTCTAAAAATTCTATTTAAAATGAATCCTACAGAATTTCCCTTCAAATCAGCATGTCTTTTAGAAAGGGATTTTATTTAAGGATTTAAGGATTTTTTTTCTCCTGAAACTCCGCTGCGTTTTCAGGAGGACACCTATTTTTAAACACTAGGTTTACACTTGAAATCCTGTGCTCAGAAAAGAGCATATAATGGCTCAGAGGTATTTTATGTATAAATATATACACATACACACATTAGACTCTCAGGAAACCATGATACAGTAGGTACTTTTAAATAATTCTTTGTTGAGCACCCCATGATAAATCTCTAGTTGAATAGCATGCAACTTTACAAGAATTCTTGATATATACTGAATGTGAAGCACTGTGGTAAGTTTGGCTATACTGAGTATCAAATAGGAAGATATATTAAATATTGTACCCTGACACACAACTGAGAATCTTTGTTAACAAAGCTTTAGGGATTTTTTTGAGGGAATTTCTGAAGTTCTGAAAGGGAAAAAAAAAAAGAAAAAGCACCATTCCTGCATAAAAGTTGAAATTTTCTCAGAGAAGGGAAATTCCATAAATAATCTGCGCTGAATTAACAGGAAGACTTTTTGAGAAGAATGCTTGTCTGCTCGGTGGCGCCCTGAGGCTCTGCTCTCAGTACGGCCCAGCCGCAGCTCTCGGCGCATCCCGGCTTACTTGGTGCGAGCTGCCGCTCCAGGCATTCCAGGGCTGTCCATATCGGGGTCTCCGCGTCCCTGGCAGCGAACCCGACAACCTCAGCCCGTGACTGTTGGCCTGTTCCTGTGACAGAGCAACAGGATTGCGCTTTACTAGTCCAAATGGGGGGAATCCAGCTACTCTCGCTGCAGCCAGCGTGGGCGTCTAGGATGGGGAGCCTTGAGAAAACAGAGAGGGAAAAGCCTCCCAGCGCTGGGCTTGCTCCCCAGGCAGGGCAGGAGAGATAGGGCAGCAGCAGCTGCTGCTGCTGGGGGAGGAGACCTCTCTTTTCCCACTCTTCTGCAGCAGCAACTGCCACCCCCGATACTCGCTGCTCTCCCTTGTCAGCAGCAGCCAGCTGCTTTCCCGCACGGAGGGGAGAGCTCCTAGGGCAGAACACGGCCACGCGCTGCTCCCTGCAGCCCACGGCCAGGGCGCTTTGCAGGGCAGTGTCCTGCCTCAGCACTGAGGTTGTCCAAAACAAAGGTTGTTTCAGTGTTGTCCCCCAAACTGGTTCAGTTCCCCAAACCTTCTGGTTTGGGCAAACTGACATTTTGTAATGGAAAAAATGTTCCCCTGAAGAATTTTAGGTTGATTTACTTTTTACTCTGCTCGTAGACCCAAGCTGTGCATGGAGTCACTGGTGCAGCCCCTTCAGTACAGTGGGCTCCTACGGCCAAAAATGGTGCATGAACTCAAAGCTGGACAGACCTGAAGGGACACAGGGCACAGCTTCGCAAGAGCACTTCAACCTTTTTCAGATATTATCACCCAGACTTTTCCTCAGACATTTAATGAACCTGTTGAACACTGATGACATATCTAGTTACTGACACCACGTTCATTATAATATCAAAGTGTCTTGCATGAGAGTACTTCTGATTAAAATGCTATGCTAAAAATCACTGTGGTGAGTGTTTGTCCTTCTCTGCCCTTGGAAAAGCAACGACTGCTGCAGCGTTATCCACGTTTAATCACTGGAGAGCTCCCCCAGCAGCAGCTCCTCCAGGTAAAGGAGGTTCTACAACTACTGCTGCAGCTGGACATCGTTTTTCTTTTCTCCCAGCACATGAGGACTGGCACGGCCAGTCACAGGACAAAAAAGGGCCACAGAGTGAGTGGTGATGTGGGAGACACCGGCCACCAGAGCCCCTTGGAGGTCTCCTTCGACCATGAGCTGTGGCCACACTCGTGCTGCATTACGCAGGGTCTCTGGGACATGTTGTCTGGGGGCAGGCTTTGCCACCCACAGTTATGAGAGCTGGGATGGAAGATCCAGCAGGGAAAGGCTCGCCTGCCCTACGGGACATGGCACTGCTGCAGCCAGACTACAGGAGGCTCCAAGTCCCTTCCCTCTGTCTCCGCTTCAGGAGACGGAGCTCACCCAGAGCCCTGAGGCCCCTGGTGTTCCAACCTGAGGCAAGTTTGAGCTTGGGCCGGTGCTCTGAAGTTAATGTAGACTGAGCCATGAACAGCATTTTCTAGAGCTTCTGGCATTGAAAATTGCTTCTGCCTTTTCAGAAAGAATCGCTGCTCTGTAGCTCAGCAGGTTCTGTGCTTTTGCAGCCATTTTACTCCTCGCAACCTACTGATGCATTTTTTTTTACTCTCAGCTGAGCTGAGCAGGTTTCTTGCCGTCTCTGAACTTTTGCACAAAGCTGCTCATATTTTCCGCTGCATCTTCTTCACTTCAGCTCGCTGGCTCATTCTAATCTTTCTTTTTCAGTAGCTCTAGGTCAAAGCAGTTTATTTAAATACAGTGTGGTTTGCCAGCAGTTTTTTTTTTTCCAAAGAGCTTTATTTTATCTGTTAAAGAAACAAAAGAAACAGAACACATGTTCACTTAACAAGTTCACCTTGTTGAGATGTTTTCTGGGGCATGCTTCTTTTTGTTTAAATTCTTGCATAACCGTTTAATCGTATCCAAATGATTAAAAAACATTTTGTCCAGGGGACTCTTTTGGAAGTATTTCTGCCGTGCAGTGGCATCCTGCTGTCAGGTTTGCCATAGGCATATCTGAGAGATGTCTTTTTAAATACCACATTCTGAGTGCGTAAGTCAGCTTCACGGCCCAAAGGTTGCAGGGTTAACATTATTTTCCTGGTTTGCTTGCTTTTATCTCTGAAAAGACTCCCCTCCTGCGGTATGGTTGTGCGTACAAAACATTTCATAAGCGAAAAATATTCCCATTCTACTAAAAATCCCTCATGAGCTAAAAACGTCCCTGGTTACCGGGACATTCACTTTGCCAGTCCCAGTGGGAAGCGTCAGTCACGGATCAACAGGAGAAGCTCCGGTCACCTCAGCCCTGTTTGCAGAGAGGCCACCAGGTAACACAACAAGGACTGTTTTGTAACGGTGCATCCCAAGGCAGGCATACAGCACCTGCTGTAAGCTATGATATTTTGACATTTCAAATCATACAGGGCCCCTTAAATCCAAATGGCTACACAATAACTAAATGCATGTTTTTGCTTTGAACAATCTTGCTGCCTTTCTGTTAATAGCTTTGCTATGTAATTTTCCCTGTTTGTGGGGCCTTCCAAGAAATCAATTCCTCCAGCTGTGGCCAGTGATTTTGTTAAACCTTTCTATTTTTGTTTAAACTAAAGCTTTCCTTTTAAAGCTCTGCATGTCTAACAAGTGGCAGGCTCCAAGGCTGAGGAGTGCAGAAATTTTCAAAAAAAATCTTTGCAAACGAATGCAAGTGGAAAGCACGGCGCTTGCACTCGCGCAGCTGTCCCAAGATTTCACAAGGCCCGCATCGTAAAAGCCATGCCTCTCATTTTCCACAGCGCTGTCCCATCAGCATGACCGCATCGTGCACCCATTTTCATACACAGACAAATACCTACGCGGGGTAAAGGACAAGGGAAAATGAGGCACAAGAAAGAACAGAAGTGGTGCAAATAAGACACCTGGTTCCAAACTAGCTTGTCACTTCAGCAGGCTGTACTGATGGAAAAGTAAAGCAAGTTTTAGTTTCCACACCTCCCAGAATGGACGAAGGATGCCAGGTAGCTGCCAAAGCCACCACTCAGCCCCGTCCTCTCGCTGGGCTGGCACCGGGTTCACTGCCTCGTGCGCAGCTCCTGCAGCAACAGCTGAACCCTGGACCCCTGCAGCAGGTTGTGCCTCGGCTCCGGCACATCCCAAGTTCAGCTGCCAAGGTTCTTCCCTTTGAAAGGGGTCAACAAATTCCCAAACCGACTGCATCTATTTTAGCAGTGTGATACCTGAAAAGGCAACATCAAAATACATTCCCAGTTGTAAGAGCTACCCCAGATCTGCTGATCTGCCTGCTTAAGAAAGGCACAACAGAAAAAAAAAAAAAGAGCACAGTTCATTTGCTTTAGAGATGAATCACTCCCCAGCCCACTCCTTATTGCAAGTGCTGAGGCCATTTCCATGTGACGAAAATATGGCTTATATTATACTTTGATCAAATTGTGAAATAGCCACCCTGTTGAATTCAGTGTGCGTGTGCAGGGACAGCAGAATCTGACAACGACACAAGATTAGGCGTCCCCGTAAGCTCATGACAAGGCAAGGAGAGGCGGCAGTTAAGACAGCAGCTCCTTTGCTGCTCGAGCTCCTCCGAGGCACGACTGCAGCTCAGGTCCTGTAGGAATCCCACCGGAGGCTGTGGGAATCCCACCGGAGGCAAGGGGAGCCGCCGGCTGGCCCGTAAACCTCCTCTAAACCGGGCTTAAAAGCACTGGAGGCGGCAGGGGAGACAAAAACTCAAGTCCACCAGAAGACACCAAGCACAGGGGCCAGGCTTGGCGGGGTGAAACGGCCCAGGCACACGAGGCGACGCAGGCACGGACAGGAGAGAGGCGCCCACGGACAGCGACGTGGGCCCCAATGGCTCAGGAAAGCCGCGTGCGAGATGGGAAGGAGCAGAGCGCCACGGCAGATCCCCCTCCTTGGGAATGGGGCTCCTGGGGCAACTCTGCCCGCTCGTATCTTCAAGAAAGCATTTGGGCGGCCGCTAAGAGCTACTAGTGCCAGCGAGCACACTTTTGGAAAGGCCCAGCCGAAGACCTCTTGGGTCAAGTTTTACCGGTGCTTTTGAACATGTCAGTTATCCCATTGGCTTAGTGGGACCGTTCATCTGTGAAGTCCTAAATGTTTCTTAATCTCGGTTTTTGATTGCAGTAAACTTCCAGTGGAAAAGTGAATGTTTCCTTAAACAAGAAAAAAAAATCATTGAGGACTGAAACATAACCGAAAAACAAAACAAAACATCAGGCTTCATTTTGTGCTTCTGATCCCGCAAACGGCTTGCATAATGTGCCAGTGAGATCAGTGGGGTTACTAACAAACCACAGGTTGTGCTCTTTGTCGAGCCAGAGGCGACGCATGCAAAAATTAAGAGCCAATTCTGCAACGCTCCACTGAGCCCCATCTCATCATGGAGAGCAGTGCCATTGAGGTGTAGAGCTTCAGAGACACTTCTCCAGCCAACCCACAGCTCTGCCTTGCTTTCCTGGCCTCTTATATAAAGATGAAACCACAAAAAAAGCTGCCTTAAAAAACAATCAAATTAAAAAAAACAGATGCCAAATATAACACTTTAATCGCACAAAACAGGAAATGCATTCTTACCTGCACTGCTATAAACCATAAAGTAAACGAGATAGTTTCCCAGCATGGTGTATAGAGGCCAAATAATATTACCCACTTTTGGACCCCTCTTTTCCCTCCAACAAACTTTCTCCAAGCCTCAAACTTTCTCTCGCCTTTTATGAGCTGCATGGAAACACCATTTCCATTTATACTTCACCATATCCCTGCAACTCCTCTTCCCATTTCCAGACCTCATCTCTCTGTTGGTTGCCTTCTCTCTTTCTCCAGTTCCTTCTAAACAGCTTTTCTCCCATCTCCAAAACATCCTTTCCCTTCCCTGACTGCACAGGCACACACTGTATTTCTCACCTATTTTCCCCAACTGGGACGTGTTCGCTGAGAAGCCGTGGGTTAGAAGGAGGAAGGACTGAATTCCCCTTTCCTCTCTCCCCTCCCTTCTTCTTTAGCTGGGCACCTGGTGCACAGACAGCACAGAGGGGCATGTGGCTGTTCCTTGTATTCAGAGCTGGGTCCTGCTACCCTGTCCTGTTACTACTGAGGCCAAAAACACTCCTTGATGTTGGGGAATTGGCTGTACGCAGTGACAAAAAGCCATCAAAAGCTGAGCGTGAAAAACTGCTGTGGAAATACCTCCCCTCCTTCACATTCAGCTGTTAGCTCAACAGTCAAACTTTCAACGGAGTTAGGAGTCCCATGTATTTTGGGGGAAATGATTAGTTTTTGAGAGAGAACAACTTTGAGAGAGGACTTACACTTTGAGTAACTAGCCACAAATTGGGAATTTGAGGAAGAGTAAGTGCAGCATCTCCAACGCGCCCAATCAAAGTTTCTGCAGAGCAGACAGGAATCACCATCTTCTATCATTTGGGCGGTCATGGTCACACGAGTTCCCTCCTACACACACTTCTGCTTAAGGAGAGAATGAGCAAAAGAAATTGCAAAATAGGTGGGGTGTGCAGTAATATTCTGAGTCTCAAATCCCCTCTCTTCATTTCCCTGAGTCTGACTTACGATTTTTGATCCTCTAGGTTTAGAGATAGTCCTCAGCTTTAAAAATGTATCAGATGCCAAACGGCCAGAAAAAGAGTGAAAGAGGAAAAAGTTAAAGACATGGCTGCCATAAAAGGATTGCAAATACTTCTAAATAAAAACTCCACGCTGAAAATAATACAGCTTGCATTCAAAATTACATCAAGGCCACTTCAAAATGTCTTCAAGGGCTTTTTAGATTGCCTTGTTACAAATGATTAAAATGCTGGACGGACTTCTGCACTTCCTACATTCTCTTTGTTTTTTTTTTCGTTGCTTTCTATGCCTGCTATTACTGATAATGTTTACTTTTTCAACTGTTTCCCCTAAGTGATTCTCCCCTTGATCCTTTCAGTCCACACGAGTAACCTTTGCAAACTTCTATTATTTGTGGTCTTCAGTGGTACCTGCAGTACTTTTTAATTAACTGAAAAAATAATTCACGTGCTGTTTACCTTCTCCCTCCTAGAACTACTGAATTTTTGACACTAGGCTGGGCTCATCATTGACCCCTGAAATAACCTTAATTATAACAGAAATTTCCCTTCCCAAGCCTCACCTTTGCAAACGGTTGGGTTATTACAAGCAGAGTAGATGCAGACATGCAGGACGGAGTCCAGATACCACATTTATTCTTCCCTCTTCACATTTCTGTAAATCAATTTTACGTTAGCTTGTGTTGTAATTATTTATAATTTAAAATCACATCCCTTTCCAGCAACACCTCCACCAACAATACAGGTTGACATGAGCTGGATTTTAAGGCTAGGACAGATGTCTTTTCCTTCCTTTACCTTTTTCAGATGTAGCTGGATACATCAGTGTTCCAGGAGGTGTTTACAGCTCCTGTTCTGCTATCAGAAAGGACCGTGTGGATGCACCCTAAGAAGCTCCCCTGCATGGGGCCTAGCACAAACTACCTTCTGTACCGGTTTAGGTTAACTTAGCAATGAATAAAATGGCATGTGCAAACGTATTTCCACCTGCTGGCAGACCGGTGGGAACGACGGCCTCTGGCACAGGACCAGCACAGATGATAGCTTGCAGTGGACATATCTTCACCAGCAGAGAGACTGGCAAAGTAAACATGCATTTGTGACCCCGTTCACCTAAAACCAGGAAAGCAAGAAGCTTTGAAAAGAGAGATAGAGGTGACATGGAGGAACCCTCCCTGCATATGGGAGTTACGGGACACAGTGAGCAACGGCACAGGATGCCTCGCTGGGGCCTTCTAAAAAACACTGGAGTGAAGCCAGATGCAGCAAACCTTTCCAGACTGCATAGATGACTCCACAGAAACTCACAACCATTTATACAGAAGAATTAATCAAGAATGATTTACATTCATTGGCAGAAAGCGATTATCCAGGAAGAGATTTTGAAACAGCNTTTGTGACCTGTTCACCTAAAACCAGGAAAGCAAGAATACTGCAGAGGCTTTGAAAAGAGAGATAGGGGTGGCATGGAGGAGCCCTCCCTGCATATGGGAGTTACGGGACACAGTGAGCAACGGCACAGGATGCCTCGCTGGGGCCTTCTAAAAAACACTGGAGTGAAGCCAGATGCAGCAAACCTTTCCAGACTGCATAGATGACTCCACAGAAACTCACAACCATTTATACAGAAGAATTAATCAAGAATGATTTACATTCATTGGCAGAAAGCGATTATCCAGGAAGAGATTTTGAAACAGCTTCAGAGGAGCTAAATCAGATCCATGCCAAACTCTGGTCGCCAGGAGCAACTATCACGTTCTGAACCGTGGAGACGGGAGGTTGCACAACACATTTCAACAGATAAAGTCTGAAATGCGTTAGGGACCCCAGAGCGGCCTGTGGCTCCTTCACCAGCAGCTTCATGTAGGCAGAAGGAAGGCCTGGATGGCCACGGTACTGCAGCAGCTCACTGAGGACCTCCAGCTAAATGTACCCAGGAACGCTCGACACACTGGAGAAAACACGGCCGTATGGTGGGTAAAGGCCTCATATCTGAGAAACCAAAGCTCAGGAGGGCAGAAAAAGAAAACCATACTTGCTGGAAAGCACCGTTGTTGCACGTTGATGTCCAGGTAACTTCTCCCACATACCTCCTCTATAGTTATGGAGGGGCTGCCAGGATCTAGCCCACTCCAACCAATAAGAGGCATCTGTTTTTGAAGCAAAAAACAGTGCTTAGTTTGTAACAGTGCAGAGTAACTCAACACATTAGTACAGAGCAGGAAGTGAAAAACATCTTTTCTAACTATGTTATAATGGCATTGTTGAGTAGATGGGACATTAACGGTGAAATGCCAAGCTGCACGTTGGCCACCCTGTTGGATTTTCAGCAGCCACTTTGCTCTTTGGAAGCTTTTCACAGGCTGACTGCGCTTCAGAAAAGTCTACTTTTGCTTGGGATTACAAAAAGCAATTGCAGCACTTGCACATGAAACAAACTCCTAAGGTATGGATAGTCCCGTTAGCTGACCGACATTTATTACAGGTTATCATATATCCAGTGCATCTCAGGAGGATTTTCTAGCTTTACAGTGCTTTTTATCAAGAATCTGCTCCCATTTTTAGGCTCCGTTTTCTTTTTCAAAGTAGAATAGGTGATTTTTCTTCCCACAGGCAAAAATGAGTTCCCTCGGGGAAGGTTGCGTTGCTGATAATGTGCCTCAGGCCCTCTTGGGCTGCAAGCCATCTGAAGACCTGCTTAAGAGATCTGTGTCTCTGAAGCTGACACAGCCAAAGTACCCTTGGTTGTCTATTTAGAGCTTAAAAACGGTTCTTAAATCTTCTTCAAGTTGAAACGCATGCTCAATCCTTCTTTCAGTGAATAGTGGGTGGAAATTTTACTTCTGTCCATGTTAAGCTTCCTTTCCATTGGGAAAGCTTTCTTAATCAGCATGGAAGCATTTTATAGATGGATTTTACTCAAGGAACAGATCAGAGAAGCAGATCTGCCATCTCAGCCTGGGCCTGCATTGCAGCCTTTTGGAATAAAAGAAATAATGCAAATGGCCTGAAAGGCATCTCATTCCACCCCAGGGGAATTGCCAAGCTTGGTACCATGAAGTCTTCCCTGAGGGTAACATAAGGATTAAGATAAGGACACCTTCACAATGTTTGGTTGCTGTACTGGGCCCAATTGCTTCTCATCCCTCCTAAGCTGACCTTCAGTGCCACTGGAGGTTGCAGCAGGGTAAAGAAACTTCAGGCTCCACTTTAAGTTGGGAGACTGGTTTTGCCCACAGTTGGCCTAAGATTCAGAGACAACTTAAAAAAACAAACAAACAAACAAAAAAACACATTTCCCTTTTCCACTTCCACCCCTTAATTATGCCTTGCGCTGGCCTGATGCAGCCAAAGCCTTGGGCCACACTGCTTAGCAAGTCCCTGGTGACTCAGACGTTACACAATGATTCGATTAAAGGAAGCATTCCTCCTCAGCTGAGGCACAGTTATGTCATGGATCTGCACAGAAAGCTTTCCAAACTATCGCTCATCCAGCAGGCTGGAGCAGCTGTTAGTACTTAAGGAACGCTAGAAGTTACCAAATATCACTCAAATACCTATGGAATTTAAATGCCCTGTATGAGGTCTGCTCGACAGGCTCATCATGATTTTGGCTATGCCATAGGACTGATGTGTCCACCCCTTGAGTATTTCCTGGCACGCAGCAAAGAAAAGAGAGCAAAAAGATACAGCTTGCTGGGAAAAGTCAGACACGTGCACAATACACGTTTTTTACACAACCTGTACTTATGCACAAAAAATGTTTTGAAAACATTTTTAAGACCGTAAAGTTCATAGCTTAGGAAGCACTGGAAGAAAGACTGCCTGTGCAGTGCTAGCTCAGCCCTGGAGACTGGCTTCGTGGTACTTTCCCTGTGTGAGCCACACCACCCGCTCACTGCCTGCTGCTGGGGCCAGGGATCGAGGAGCAGGGTCACGGACAGCCTGATCACAGCTGGTACCAAGTAAGAGTCTATGGCCCTGGCCCTATCAGCAGCTTCCCCTCACCTCTCCTCAAACAGCGAGACAGTCACACTTTTTGGTCTGTCAGTGCGGTTGCATCTCTAGTCCTTTCCTCATTCCCATTCTGTCAAATGATTATTTTCTTCTCCTTTTTATTAAGTGGTGGAAAAATGTCCCTACTAAGTCAGATCATTTTCAGCAAGCTTAGGAGTAGCTATATCTGCAATTCTGCCAGCAAATCTGCGGGATCAGCAACCTATGAGATAGGATCTACAGCAGCCAGAACATTACATCTCATCGTGCCCTTAAGGAGCTTCTGTTCAATATTTCTTTCTCAATGTATTGCTCAAGGCATAGTACCAAAGCCTTAGTAATGGTACCATTGAAACCCTGTGGTGAAGACAGAATTACTAATATCTGTAACATCCACACCACTCTAGTATCACAAAAACCCATTTGTTCATTAATTTTAAATGCCTAGTTTGATTTTTGAGAGGCTTTATCATTATACAGCATTTCACTTGATCAGGGAACAAGTTCTCTTGATTTTTGTTGTAAGCATAAGCACCAGCATCTCAGGGTTAGAATATAGAAAATAACAAACACACAGTTTTTGATAAACTGTGAAAATTTGATTAACATCATATATCAACTGTAGCAAAACCAAGAATAAGCTATTTTCTAGGGCAGGATGCAACGCTGTGAAGTTTTGTTCTTCAGTCCTTTGTCCCATGCAATATGCATTTGCCAATTTCTATATCAAATGGAGCTGGAGGCCCTATGTATCCTGGCCCTATATATTCTGGCCCTATATATCCTGGACCCACTCCAGAGCATATACATCCTACACCCTCAGCAATGAAGAGTGCTGAGGAAAAAAGAATTGCTGTTGGCTGTGTCCATATAGACATCTTAACCAGATCTCATATGCCCTGCGTGTGCCTCCTGTACCTTGGCGAACCTCAGCTCCGCAAACAGAAGTCCCCAGCTTGCTTCTGGTTTGAGATACAGAGTTTGAACTCTGGTCTTCTGGAAATGGCAGGCCAAACTTCTGGAGACCTGGTATTTATACTGCTATAAAAGTAGCTCAGACTGTCTTTGTCCTTCTGAAACATTACTGTAAAATATATCTTGAGTTCCAGTTGTCTCTTCATACTTCTATCAGATACAGAAGAATCAGCTCCAAACAGTTTACAATCTAACATTAGATTAAACAATAAATGGAAGTACCACGGCTCAGACTGTTGCTTTAACACCAGTTACTATACTTAGTGCATGCTAATAGCTTGCTCTGCAAGGTCATTTACCTGGTGCTCTGAAAATTCCCCAAGGTTCCTTCGTGAGCAGAAGCTGAGAACCTAGAAGATTGCTCTAATGAGCTCCCACCTGAACCAAGGAGCTCCCACACACTTGCTTACTTTGTGATGGAAAAACACTGCTTAGATACGTCACATTCATCTTCTGCTTCTCCACTGCTGCTGAGCCAAGGGAGTAATTCAGGCAACTTTGGACCTACCTTCCCAGTCGGTGACGTATGTCCATGCTGGAGGCGAAGCTCAGCAGAGTGCTTATATATAAGCTCCGCCAGGGTCTCTGCTGCTTCCTGAAGCTGGAAAAAAAAAAAAAAAAGAAAAGAACAGGAGAAGGGAAGACATGGCCTGGGCGGGAAGCAGCAGCAAAAGGTCTGGGTGGGAAGAAATTGAAATGGGAGCCTGTGGGCAAAGGTGGAAGTTATCCACTGGGGATCGGGCAGGCAGGAAAGGACATCAAGACCCTAGTGCAAAAAGGCTCGCTTCAAAACGCTGGTAACCACTGACCTAGACACACCGGCAGCTTGCAGCAATTAATGCGTTCCATTACCTCATGGCTTTATGCTTCACATGCAGATTAATAGAATTTGTTCAAAGGAAGAATGACATCATGCGCGTAAAATCCTTTGCAATGTCATACAGGACACTCTGGCCTTCTGATTATTGGTGGTCAGCTTGGCAAGTAACAGTGTTTCAAATTTTGTTTTCTGATTTGAACAAGACCCCTTGTATTTAAGTTTGCTTTGCAAGGATTCTCCTAAGGGAGGAGGGAAGCTGCATCCAAATACTTTTGGTTATTTTTTCCTGCTCCTCATGCCTTCTCTGTCTGTTATTTCTGGGCATTTATGTGGTTCTCCTCTAATCTGCTACATTAGCAGTGCTTCCAGTGTGGCCATTTGAGGTGACCATTGGCCATAGCAGTGGGGCAAGTTTATGCAGTTGCTACTGAGGCTGCATAGGTTGGGCATGAACCTTGACCAAGGCCGTTACATCCTGTAGGTCTATCCCTTTCTCCCTTTCTCACTAAAGCCCATGATGTCTTTATCTCCCACAGCTTCCTCTCTTCAGTAGAAGAGCAGGAAATCTCTACCTGCCCTTCTCATTCCTAAAGTAGATTTACTGCCTCTGCATCTTAGGTCTTCATCCTAATAAGGATAATCTGAGGGCAGATCACAAGCTTGTGGGGACCTTTCCTCGAGGGAGAGCAAAACCAAAAGTCTCCTTATGCACCATTCTTCTCTGCAGGCAGTACCGCCTCGAACCCTTCTCTCTCTTTTGATACGACAGTCTTGACAAGCACAAACAATCTCCACGAATAGTGGGCAGGGTGAAGAAAAGAAGACAGAGAATATTCTTCGGATACAGGAAAGTCAATCTTCTACCCATGGTCAACCCAATATCAAAGCAGCTTTTGGATTTCAGAGAAATATGGCCTTTTCTTAGCATTTTCACAAGCTTCCATTAAAGTAGGGTTCACATACATGTGGCAGGAAGAAAATATACCCAGGCATATTTATAAAAAGTGAACGAGTGAGATAAATTCTGAAGATTTCACTGCTTTGTCTTTTCATTTTTCAATCCTTTTCTAATCTGAAACGTGCAATTAGGAACACGTTGTGCTCTCGGAATCAATAGGCAGGGTTTACAGATAGCTGTCAATTAACACAGAAGGTGCTGGGAAACATTCCGCAAAGCTCTGTCTACGCTATGCAAAAAAGAAATCACAGCTGCAGCTAAGCAAGCAACATCATAATAATTACCCTGAAATCATCTGCTTGAATTTTCAAATGAGTTCACCATGAGCAAGCTCAGCCTCAGATAGGGTACCTTTTCTGGCAGCTTTCTGTCAGTTCAGTAGTATAGCTTTTTGCAGAAAAGACACTTTTAGGGGCTTGGAGAAGAACAGTTTTCCTGGGTGTCTGACTTTTGTCACGAGCTGTAGTTGGCAGGCACACTATATATGATATTATAGACAAAAGAAAAAGCACAGTCTTCAAAACAAAGGCAAGGGAGGAAGGGGTAGACTTCTTGTTAATTACCTTCGAAATCTGCTATCCAGTTAAAAAACTTCTCATTTCCAGCTTGAGCTTTTCATAGCTAATGTTATCCCTTAGCATAAGCAATCTTTCCACTGTTTGCTTAGTATTTATATGCCACCCAATAACCTTTCACAGCCTGGATTTTGCAACAGTAAATAAGCCAAGATCTCCTGGTCCACCCAAAGTGTCTAGATTTTCAAAGGAAAATAAGAGTTACGAGTCTACCATATATATCTGTGCATCTGTATGTGTAATATAAATAAATATATATATACACACACAGCTTCCCATCAAAGGTCTGCCACCATTTAAAGCATGTACCAGTTTTGTCCTGCATGGTTGTGAGAAAACAGACTTCCCCATGGCAGCAGAAAGAGGGCAAAGACTGTGTACTTCCCAAGCTCTTGGCTAAGCACCACCTCAACCCAGTGCCCGTTAGGCCTATTTTCCAGAAACACAGAGCACCAGCAGCCCTCTCTGAGGCCAGGTGGAGTGGAAGATGCTTGCACCCGAGCCTTAAAAGCATGATTTGGCATCTCAGGTAGGCATAGAGCATGCTTCCATTCATACAGTATTCTAATGGAGGCCTTAATGTGCTCAGGTACAATCAAAACGGAGAACGATGGCAACATTTCATATCCTTAGAAAACATTTTCCCTGTTTCAGTCCCTTCAGCCTGGCATGCTCTGTCTCAAGAGTGAATCACAAATATGACACTTAATAGCAATCTGTGGTCATAAACAGTCTGAAAGAGGTATTTTCTCACTGTGGGGGAATGCCGACTTGTGTGCACTGAATGTTCTCTAAAGAGGCTCTCTGATCTTTTGGAAAGTCCAGTTGCTGCCTGCTGTGCCTTGTGGTTTAGGGACCTTTCCTGGGGCTAGCGCTCAGGCAACGAGTGGCTGGATGGAGAAGCACGCGTGTGTGTGAGAGAGAGGCAAAGGTCTACCTTAGGGAAGCAGCCAAAACCATCCCTGAGATTTACAGTGGGTCTGGAGTTTGTGATAGACCTGCTAACGAAGAAGTGCCAAGCAGCATCGTTTTTGATTGTCTCACGTTAATATTGGATGAAGGAAAAGAGCAGGGACAGAGCACACAAAAAGAAGGAAAAAGTGCTCTTATCGTGGCTATAGAAAGTCCAATCTAGCCAATATGGTCCAGGAAAGCATTCAAGACTGTGCCAGCATGGTGAGATGATGAAAAAACTGAGGCACTATCTGGCCCATAGACAATTTGTGGTTTTATCTAGCCGTGTCTCTCTTGTGCTGCCTAAAATAAACAGTGCTGGGGGGAGGGAAGGCGAAATGTGGTTGGAAACCTTTTGCGAGGGCTGTACTTCAGCTATCACATGTCCCAAAGAGGCAGGCTGCCAGAATCCCCCCAGAACCAGTGCTCTGGGAAAGGGCTTTGTTACACGATTAGAGAGTCTCTGAGACCCAACACCGGCATCGGGATCCACGTCAGCGACAGAAACCAGGATGCAGAGGTCAAGTTCAGCACTGACAAAGACCGGAGCTGGCATGGAAGACAAGTCAGCAACCCTGGTCTGCACCTAAACTTGGCACCACACTTCAAAGCCCCTGCCGAGCTGGATGCCAAGGTTTCAGTTCTCCAAAGGAGATGCTCAGGGAGGATCCACGCTTTGGGAAAGTGCCTGGAAATCCTAAGTCATGAAGCAATCTAGTAGACCACAGCAGGTCAGCCAGGCAGGAAGGAGAGCAGAGCAGGGTCTGTAGCACCAAGCTCTCCTGATCTCGCTGCTCTCCCAGGAAGGGGGAGGCCTTGGGGTTTTGGGCTCCTCTGTCCCCATCCTGCCCGTGAGGCAGGAAGCTCTGGGCTCAGGGAGGCAGAGCTTCCAGCAGCCTCCCTTCTCCAGCAAGCTGCCAGATACACAGTGACCCCAAGGGTTTTCCCTTTCACGGAAAATTGTGAAATTTAGCTTTCTTTCCAAATTGGAAGAAGCCCAAACTTTGCAGTATCAAAATTCTCTGCGAAATGACGACGCAGCTTTACTGACAGATGCAGACTGCGTGTAACCGAGAAGAGCCTCCTAAAGGGCCGTTTCAATCAGAATTTCCTGCTCTGTCACCTCCAAGAATACAATTAACTGCAAAACTGACACTTGCAATTTTGCAGCAAAGCCAAGAAACAAAGCGGAGCCGCCGCAGCACCGGGGCGAACGCGGCAGCAGACACGGCTGCTGACCTGCCGCTCTCGCTGGGGCAGCCGTGTCCACGTGTTTGTCCAAACACACTACAGCAGAGAGCTGCTTCCCCGGCCCTGTTTGGCTGTTTTAATCACCATATATTTACCTGCAAAAGTATCTGATTTACAGGGGAGAGGAAGTATGAACTGAGGATGTAGGACTTCTGCACAGGAAGGAATTTTGCACCAAATGACTTTTCCCAATAATTACTTCTCTTTATCACTATTAAACACATGCACGTGGCTGCAGTTTTTACAGCAGTTGCCCAGCTCACCTACTGCATATGAATGATAAGACACTTGACTGCGAAGCAGATTCAATTAATTCTACTCTGCAGTTAGTTTGGCAAATTCATTTGGTGCTCTGATCTGAATGAGGCAGTTTTATTAATATCTGCAGGCACAGGAGACTGCTGCAGAGCAGTATTTCTGAAACAGAAAAGCTCTGAGACATGATTGAGACATTACAACTTGTCTCTTGTTGCACACAACGACTACTTTAAGCTAACTTCCTGTGGTTTAGCAAAGGCTGGAGGCATTAGGAGAGGTTAAACAATATTTATTTTTATTTAAAAAATATTGTTAGGAGAAGACTAAAAGAGAATGAACACAAAATTTAAAACATCTATTTCAGAAACTATACTTTATAAAACAGAGTAACAGACTTACTTCATATATTGACCTCTGAAGGAAATCTTAACATACATGCACATGCATGTTTTCTATATGTTGCTAGTAAATGAATTTATTAATTCATCTGCTTCCAGCACTGACAACATAAGTGGACATTTCCCAAAGAGAAAAGCACAAATAGTTATTCCTGGAAGGGATTCCCAGTCTACGGGAACCCAGGCACAATCTGTTTGTCTGAGTTACACATTCACAGGGAGCACAGATTTCTGGCAGATTTTGATTAAATAATCCATTATGATTTAGATTCTTTTTAAAATTCTTCTTGCAACAGCCAGCCAAATAACAAACTGTTCCAGATCCATATTAATTTCACATCAGGAAGTCGGTAGATGGCTGTTAGCGCAGCATCCCCCTTCTCCTGGTGTCCAGGTTGCTCCTTCGTCTGTCCAGGTGTGAGTGGGGCCACGGGCAGGGTGGTGACTAAGGAGCCAGCACATCCATACACCCCACATGGACACTATACTCTACTCCATCACCCCACCAATATAAGCAAGGGAAAGACAGGAAAAGGTTGCTCAGCAGGTCAATAGTAGCTTACACTGGAAAAGTAACATTTCCCTGGGACATGGGGTGTCTGCACAGGTGATGGAGGCCTGCTCCCTATCCAATGCAGAACGCTTGCAGGAAAGATCTATTAGCTGCTTCACTTAGGAGCACTTCACCTGGTAGGAAGGAGCACCTGGTAGGCATCTCTTTAATTCATTTATCTTCATACTAAGGGCAAAGCCAAATAAACAGCTCTCATGGGGGTCTAAGGAATGAGAGATGACACTGGGATTGCTTTTGTTTGTTTGTTTGTTTTGTTTTTGAAAAAAAGGGATAACTGATAACTCCCCTCAGGTGTGCCAGTAAAAATGCTGGAGTAACCCAAGTGAAATGAATGAAGTATTTCCACCAAAGAGTGCAAGTGTCAATTCAGTTCTAAGGGGCTTCTCAAAGAAGAGGAAAGTGCAGGCAAGAGCAAGGAGGATGGTGTATAGATCTCACACAGAAATATAAGGAATAAAATACACAAACCTACTATTTAACAAATAAAAAGAATTAGTCAACCTCTTGCAGAGTGTTGCTGCAACGCTGGCAAATGGGTCCTCGTTATATATTACTCAGATGAAATGCTCTGCATTGCCTTATGGGGTGTGCATGCCTGCAAAGTTCAAATATTTTATGTGGGACTTATCTGGCCGGGAGGGAAATTCCTGGTGCCCCTATATATAACTTGTATCATAGCAGGCCAGTAAAATTCCCCATGGTTTTAACTCTCTCAGTAATGACTGCCCAAAATTAGCCAGCAGCTTTTCTTTTTTAAGTAGTGTAAAGCTAGAGTGAGGAATCTTTACTAGATTAAATAATATTTACCCTGAACTAAAGTGGGATCCCTCTAGCGAGGAGCCCGGCCCTTGGCTGGAAGGCAGGGTGAAGGGCAGGCAGTCCTTCCCGATCCAGACCAGAGCAGAGGGCACTGCCAGGGATGGGCCATGGCCAGTGGTGGCCTGGGGATGCTTCCCTGCTTCCTGCACTCTGCAAGTCGGTCACACTTGGGGTATTTTATATTGCAGCATCCCTGGATGCCTTAACCCATACCAGAGCAGCACCATACTGGGTTTTGTGAGCCAAGACAGGGTTCCTCCCTCATCGGGGTTCAAGCAGGGAGTGCTTAAGAGCAAGAGTGGTCAAGAGCAGTGGGGACAGCACCTGCTGGAGCCCACAGAGCAGCAGCAGCGTCCCCACTGGTGCTTGCGTGCTGCAGGGAGGCTGCAGCTTGAGGGGTTTTACCCCTTTGTTGCTTCCTTCTGAGACAAACAAAGCACTTTTGGTGATTCTCATGGCAGTAGTGGGACAGCTGCAGATGANGCACTTGGTGATTCTTATGGCAGTAGTGGGACAGCTGCAGATGAAAGGGACTGAAGGGCATGTTTTACATCCCCAGCTTGTGCTGCTCCACATCCTACCTACACTTGTGTCACACATTCAGAGTTGGCGAGGTTGGCAGACACCATCTGGTCCACCCCTCTGATCAAGCAACGTCACCTAGAGCAGATTGTCCAGGGCTGTGTCAGGTTGAGTTTTGTAAACCTCCAAGAATGGAGACTCTACCTGGACTCCAGGTGAGTTTTGTGCCACTGATCATAACCCTCTGAGTCCAGCAGTTCAGCCAGTTTTCAGACCACATCACTGTCCATTTATCTAACCCTTCATCATCAGCATCTCATTGAAGAAGGCTGTCAGGCTGGCTGAACATCATTTCCCTTCTTCAGCTCATGTTGACTGCTCCTGATCACCTTCTTGTCCTTAATAATTTTGGAAATGGCTTCTAGGATTAGATGCTCCATCACCTTCTCTGGGATTGAGATGAAGTTGACTGGCCTGTTATTTCTCTGGATCCTCCTTCTTGCCCTTCTTGAAGATAGCAGTGACATTTACTTTCTTCCAGCCCTCGGAAACCTCACCATGACCTTTCAGAGATGATTGAGTGTGGCCTCTAAATAAAACCAGCCAGCTCCCTCAGCACTTGTGCTTGGATCCTGTCAGATTCCACAAACCTGTGTCCTTCCAGTTTGTTTAAAGGAGGATTCTTGCTCCAGACTTGCCCTCTGGACTCAGGGACTTGGGATTCCTGAAAGCGCTACTTGCCAGTAAGGATTGAGGCATTGAGTACTTTGGTCTTTTCCATGTCCTCTGTCACCAGATTCCTGACTCACTCAGCAGCAGACTCATAATTTCCCCTTCCTTTTTGCTGCTGATGGACTTGTACAAGTCCTTCACACCCTTGGGCAGATTCAGCTCCAAGTTGGCTTTGGCATTTCTAGTCCAATCCCTGCATGCCCAGCCAGAAAACCCGCTCACCTGTCCCTGCTTCCACTTCTTGTACACTGCCTCTTTATATTGTTTGGGCAGGAGCTTGCTGTTCATCCATTAAGACTTCTTGTTGCATTTGCTACATTTCCTCTTTACCTGAATGGGATGGGCCGTTTTTGAGCTTGAAGGAGGGAATCCTTAAAAATCAATCCCAATATCCGGGACCCCTCTTCTCTTCAGAGCTGTATTCTGTGGGATTCTTCCAAGCAGGTCTCTGTACAGACCCAGATCTGCTCTTCTGAAGACCAGGGTTGTGAACTAGTCTTTTGCTCCCATCTCTCAGGACACTGAGTTCCACCATCTGAAATGGTAGAGCACAGTTTTCCAGCACAAGTTTCCAGTCTGGGCTCTGGCACAAGACACATACCAAAAGCCAATTCTTCATGTGTTTGAGTGGGAAAAATTTTGAGTGTAAAAATTATAACAATAATAAAAATGATAGATCTTCCTTTGGAAATGCTGGCTGAAACATTTGTTTTTGTCTGCATTTTCTTCCCAAATGTCTTCTATGGGCATATTTCTCAGTGCTTTTACATAACATTTTATACTGTGTTAAATCACTGATTAGATTGCTTTGAAGAAAACCCTTGCAGGGCTTTTGCAATGCTAGGAAAAGAAAAAAAAGGAAAGTAGATACTTTTCTTTCTTTCCAATTGAAAAAGCCAACTCAAATCAATAGGGAGATGGTTTAATTTCAGACTCCTGGAGCAATTTTATAAACACTGTCAAGAAGGAGGAAAAAAAAAACAGTTTAAAAGATACAACCAATACTTCATTTTCGCTTCTGAATGTTTTGCATTTTTCCCTGTCTACTAAAATGGTGTGTATATCTATATAAATATATACAATCATATATATATATAAAGATGCAGATTTGAAGAGTTCAACTTAACCAGAGCCATAGTTTTTGTCTACCAAGAAGTAAAGGCAGCAATTAGCTGCTTGCATTCCTGCGAGAAGACATGGAGCGAGGGATGCAGATTGCCACCATCATGCTGCCTATTGCCAAGCCATATTTGCACTAAGGAGTTTTCTAGTTCTTTCAGTGGGTGCAGGCAACACTACGCACTATGCAGACCTCTTAAAGCATGTACATCTAACTACATTTCAGCCAAACCAGATTTGTAGTTCTGAGCGGCCGTCAGAAATGTTCTCATGCAAATCTGAAAAATTATAACGGAGTCGCTTGGCTAGAAAGTTTACAGAAGTTCCTGGAAAGTTTGGTAGTTTATGGAATATATGCCAAAACACTGGTGAGGGATTTTTTTTTTATCTGTTATACCAAAACTTCTTAAGTTCAGATTCACTAAATTATTTTTCCTTTTCTTCTAACCTTGAGCAAAAATGTAGGAACATCTGAGAATACAACTGTTCTTTCCATGCCAAACTCACAATTTTGCAGTGCAGCCAGAGCGCATCAGAACAGGAGACACTCTTTAAACTGGTGATTTGAGTGGGGTGCTCGCTTTGGTGCCCCCCCAGAAACCAACTCTGCCTCCTATTGCCCACCCTGACCCCTTGGTCGTATGTATACAAATATGTATAGGTCACCATTTTTGTTCACTGCTTTCCTAGTCTTCTGTGCAAACTATTTTCACTGTAAGGTCAGATACTCCGAAATACTCATCTCCCAAATTCTCCACCAAAAGACATGGCTGGGCTTTCAAAACAGCTGAGTAGCTGCTCTCTAGGGGAACTACTGGGCAGCAAACATTCTTCTTCCTGTTGCCCCCATTTGACATCTTTACCAAAATGTCATGTCCCACAAGTGCTGGGTAGGGGTCCTTAATGAGCACTCCCAACCATCTGGCTCTGTAGTTGTTTTGAGGCTTACAGTAAAAATTAATATAATCCCCACCAGGTTGCAGATTTTTTTTTATCCAAAGCAACTCCAAACTTCAGAGGAAATGCCAGTGTTCTTCATGGGATAAGTCACTAGTGCTGCACATTTCATCAAATCTCCACTTCATTAAATAGAGATAATGAAACACAAAGAATTCCACTTACAAATCCTGGGAGATTTTCTTGCATGAAGCCAAAGCTGCTAAAGTTTTAACGGGATTAAAACTTGCAAAAATATACATTTATGAGCAAAAGTATTGCATAAAATACAGTTTTAAATGTTGCCATCGCTTTAAAATACTCGTGCCTGTTAAAATACAGGCACATTCATGGCAGGCAGGCATTCATACAGTCACATCAGAGTATACCCAGTAGAGTGTAAACTGAAAAGCCATCGCATTTCATTGCACAATAGTCAGAAGCAAAAGTGATGGTGCGTTCTAAGCATTCATTAAATCTAGAAATATGCACTGAGGATGTAAATGTTGACTAGGCTCTCAGGGAAGTACATCATTTATATTCAAAACTGAGCTTCATAATAAATACCCAGCTTCAAATCTCTTTGGATAGTGGCTCTCAATAGATTTCTAAAAACGTACATTTATGGAGTAAACAGAATATTTAATGGCTGCTAGCTGTATATCAGATTTGTTATGCTTACGGGAGCTCTAGTCATCAAATATTCATGCTGATGGCTCTTACGCAATGCTGACAGTTTTCTAACTTGTGAAATAAATAAAAGGTCACTGGGAATTGATGAGATAAGCAGACTGCTTTATCTGAGAAGGGTGACCAAGCTTTTCCACAAGCGGTAAGAAGAAAAAGAGGTGCATTCTCAGAGCAGGAGGATATATCAAGAGGTGTATTTCTTCAGTTTACATATCAGATATCCCTCCTGGTCTGGCTCTATGTGTTTTCTCTCTTTCTCTCTGTTCCAGCTCTTCTTCTTTCGGTGGGATTTGCTTCCTGGTGTCAGGGTCAAATAGTGCAAAACTGACTTAAGAGTTTCTGGTATCTGAAGAGCTGGGCTGAGACACTAGATCATTTGGGGGCGGCTGGGAGGATGGCATTAATAACACATGTGCACTCCAGCTTCATTTCTCACGTGGGCAGAACTTCAGTTAAGGTAAAAAGGTAAATGAAGATTTTTATCTCTTTAAGGAACTCGGGGGAACGTCTGTAAATTAGGCTAATTGGGAAATTAATTCTTCAATGATAAATCTTGAGTATTGGCACAAATTTAATATATTGACAACGTACTGCTCCTAAACAGTGTACCCCCATTAAAATAATGAGGAAAATATGCAGTGTAAAAAATTGAAGATTAACCTCATTTAACTGTTCCATAAAACAAAGTCACTTCCAAACAGATGCTCTTCAATCTATTAATAGGTCTTTATTTTATATGAAAGTGATTGCTTGTGATTAACTGGTATGTGCAGTAGTGACACATCACTAATGTTGTCTGATGGCAGCGTACAGCCTTGAGCCTTCCACTTCCCAGAATATCTTTATATGAGTCAAGATAAGAAAAAACACCTCCACACGAGTCTGGAGAGTCTGGAGAAACAATGCTTGCCCAGCACATTAAAGACCACACCTGCGCCTTAATTGCCAGTTATGCTTTTCTAGATTTAAATTGGTGTCATTGGGCACACAAAGTAGCTTTAACTTCTTTCAGTATGAGTTTTCCCATCTTTGGGCCAACACTTGATAGGATTTTGGATCTTGCATATTTGTCTTGTTAGTTGTGTTAAGTAGTAAATTTCAGAATCTGAAGGCAAATAGTGCAAGAAGTCCAGGTATTACATGAAAGAACTTTAAGCAGAAGTATGTGTACAAGTCAAAGCACCAGTTTTCAACCACAAACTAAAATGTTTCAAAACATAAGCAGCTTCTAGTGCTCTTTCCAATCAAAACAAGTAGCAAACTTATACTGAAATCAAGCAGAATTATATCTGTGTTCCCAAGAATGACTTGCCTCAAGCACAGATGGCAATGCAGAGGACCCTGGGGGTAAGTCCAACCTGTTATCACAGACCTTGAAAGATAAGAATATTATCAAAATAAGGAAAGCCCTAAACCCTGGTGCTGGTCTCAGATTCATCATAAAGTGTGAGTAATTCAGAGCTTAATCTTGCTAGTTTAACTTGAGCAGAGCTCACAGGACAGTCAGAGCAGTAACAGTAGAGGATTCTCTTTTCTTACTGAGTCTCTACTTTTTGCTACGTGAGACTTTCGTTGCAGCATTAACCATAACACAGTTGGATCATACAGAATTAAAAGTCTGTGTCAATATTCCTTTGGAGGAAGAGATCAGCATGATCTGCAGCAGGTACTGCTCTACCTTCCAAGCAAAAACAAACAAACAAACAAAAAAATCCAGCTTTTGAAATACTCCAGGTTCATTGAGCTTCTTTTTCCCAAATGCGAACACAGGGGAAGCAATCAGCTGATTTTCATCAATGCCATCTTTCTGCAGCCTTTCCCCAGATTCTGCTTTCCTAGGGTCTCATATTGACTCTTTGCCTTCTGTCCCTGGACTGGGTGAGGTGGCAAGGGTGGATCAGAAAAGGCATACACACAAAATGACAAGTAAACACAATTTGAAAAGCCCGGACCTCAACAGTAAGAGCTATTCCACAAAGGTCTTCTCAAAGGCCGCTGCGTTCTCTCAGCTCGTTCTCCGCCCTTTCACATATCTTCCTTTGGCTCCCAGTTATGATTTCCTGTTCACCACCTCTCACAGAATCATCTACTTGATTCTGTAGGAATCTACATTTCCTTGCCCAAAGATGTAGAATGTAATTCCTCTCTGGCCCAACACACCCAACTGCCTGGGTGAAGCTATTAACAGAATTACAGAGCACGTTTTTATGCGATAGTCCAGAGCGAGTGAAGTGCTTGGAGTCCTGGGCAGCCACCCTAACATCAGCATTTGCATGTTTGTATGGGATGCAGCAACATCTGCATTTGTGTTTGATGGGATGCCATAAGGAGAGGCCGAAGACACTGGTCTGGTCCTGCAGGTCATTCCGACCCAGCTAATTGCTACAGCTCTGCTGGCAGAACGGCTGGCCCATCTCTTCCCAGAAGGAAACCCACAAGCTCTTTCCAAGAGGATTTTAACTGTTCTGTGCTGCATTAGCTGAAAATACTATAGGACTGGATACCAGAAGTGACCTTTCCAATAGGCACATGCCTATCACTCTTTGAGCAACACATAGTGTGGCCCTCCTCCCTGTTTGGGTCAGAAGGATGAAATATAAAGTATACAGCAACACGTATGTACAAAAAATTTGTCAGAACTATTTGCAAATACCCAATTCATTGGAAATCCCAGTGCCTGAACTCTTTTTCTCCACATGCTTGTGTTGCAGAGAGGCAAGACCAGCTTTGTTGAGCTTTCATGGCTGGACTTTCCATCAGTGCTGAAGGATTTTGCCGGGATACGAGGCCTTTGCCACGGCTCCTGGTTCCACCACGCTGTGCAGATGTTGCACCTGTACCATATTCACCCCGGCAGCTTTCCTGATTACTGCTAAGCCCTTCACTGGACACCAGGAAGAGAAACAAAACAGCAAAGCACAGCCAGAAGAGTGACGGCCAAGCTGAGACATTTCAGAACACACGATGAGCAGAGTCAGAGCCCGGCCTCAGGTCTGAGCAGGCGAAAGACGTCACGCTGCGGGGCCACCAGGCAAACCACGCATCCCGGCAACCCGCCGCCGGACCCCGCGCACACGGACTGCTTCCCGGCCCGCGGCGGGCGCCGGGTGCTCCGCGGCGCGGCCGGCACCTCCTGCGGCTGGGGCCGGGCAGCGGCCGCCACCTTGCTCTTCTCGTGATGGCGGCGGTGCCGCGCGCACGGGCTCCCTCGCCAAGGGCCTCCCAGGGCCAGGTACAGCAGAAAGGAAGAGGAATATAAAAATCACAGCAGCTTTTGGTGCGTGTTGCTGCCAAGAGCCGTATTAGGCCCCAGCAATCAATGTTCAGGTGGATACTAATAATTTTCTGGCTGAGACTCTTAAAAGAAGCATCTGGCAACCTCTGAGACCGGCAGGAAGCAGGCGCAGCCGAACTAAAATAATTCAAATACACAGCGATGCGCTGTAGTACTTCCCAATAAACAATCCCACTCGGCTAAATGGAAAATGAATACAAATAAACCAGCTGAAGCACAGTAATGTAAATGATTTCCAAAATGTTGAGGAGAATCTAAAAATGCTTTACTGGGGGAGAAGAGAAAACCAGAACATGCGAAAAAATAAAAAATTATAAAAAAGAACTGTTACATGCAGTGGCTTTCTCCTGCTGGTGAATTACACCCATCCTTTCCTTTCCTTCCCCTCTATCTAAATGCATTAGGACAATAAGGCTGCAACCAAAGGAAATAAACCTTTAATTAATAGTCTATGAAAGAATTAACTTATCCATAGCATACTCGCTCTCAATGTGATTTCTCAGCATGATCATTCCCTCTTCATCTGTGTTCTACATCTACATTCCCATCTTCCGCATTCTGCATTTCTCACTTTTACGACTCAACTCATTTTTAAATATGACATGAAATAAATACTAGCTCAATACGTGTGAGCGGCAATTACAGCACTTACTAGGTCAAGCATATATAAGCCATTGTGGTCACTGAATGCCTCCTCTGTGTGAGCACATCACAGCCAGATCTCAGAGCCACTGCCAAATTTTTATCTCTTTCTTCTCTCCCCCCTGCCATGGTTTACTGTTAATGTTTTTTCCTCCTCTCTGATGTTTTATATCCTCACTGAATATCATTTCTAGAAAATTTTGCTAGAAGGTAATTATTGAAAAGCCAGTTTCATACACATTAGTTTCCAGACAGAGAATAGAGTATGAAATACAACTACTATATCGCATGTATAGATGATTTCTGTTTCCAAACAAATTTTAAAATATTAAGAAAACAGAAGAAGTAATTTTTTGGCTTAAGGAAACTCTTTTTAGTGGAAATAGATTCAAATAGCTAGAACAAATTATTATAACCTATGGAGATAAAACATGGGTAGCCACTGTTGTTACCAGCAAAATTTCTTACTTCCATAGATTGATCCTGCAAACTCGTGAGCATGAGGCCTTTGAAATGCCAAAGCAAGCTATGTACGTGGGTAACCTGCGAGTCTATAGCTAGCCCGGTCGCTGAAATCCTTGGAGAAAAGGGGATCTCAGCCTGATATGGAACCTCATGCCCTTTTCTAAGGCCTGGTTGAGGGAGAGACGCCTGCCAGGCTTATGTGACACCAGGAAGTTTCCCATTTGTAACCCTGAAGGAGATAAAACCCTCTTCCTCATAATGGCAGGGAAGGTGGTAGCATTTCTCCCATAGTTCCCAATAATGCCTCTCCCTGAAACCAGTGACAACCTGCCATCCCAGGGAAATGAATGAGACATCTGCCTGCAGCAATATCATCTTGAATTGTGAATTAATCAAATCTCAGAAGTTGAGCTTAGGTGTTACAGGCTTCTCTTGGGAGCTCAAATTTACCTGAAAGAACTCAAAGAGTTTTAAACAAAATTATAGCTACAATTTAGCAAAGAAAATGTGTATAGCTATATTTCTTACCGCTGGAGTGCTGCAAAATTGAAGTGAATTTTCAATCTGATTAATTCATTCAGAATGATTCCTGTTGAGTAATTATCTTCAATAAAGATCTGTCAATACAATTTCTAGCTATTGTCATTTTATATCAAATCTAAATTAGACAGTATAATGAATTCAGGTGCACCTAAATTCAATGTCAGATTAAATCCTTGTATGATAATCAAGTGATAATAGCTCTTGGAAGGTAAAAACAAAAGGAGTAGGGTAATAGTGAGATTCCTTCTTGTTTCTGACTTAAGATAGCATGTATGACTGTGCAGAATTATTCAAGATGTACATCCCAGGTAAGTTAAATCTGAAAATGCGTTTAGGAATTGATGTCTGAAGAATGAGGAGCCACTATTTCGGCTGGTGTAAAATAGCATAGCTTAAAAATAGATAAAATCATGTCCCTTTAGACCAGGTGAAGGCCTGGCATATAAACACTAATTTAAACCCTGGTTTGTTTAGGTATTTAGCCAGGCTCAGTATGGCCATGAACACCAGACTGACACTGCCTGAGGGCTGCAGTTACATGCATTAGTCATTCCAGAGATGCGGAGGGGATCATTTAAGCGTGCTTGGGATGGGGTCTCAGCAGCTGGCACACAGACGGATACCTCTGAGTGATGATGAGAGTTTCAGGGCTGCAGTGGTCCAGAGAAAGGAGACGGTGCCAGCCAAAAGCCCCCCGAGAAGGGCGAGGGGGTGATTCGGAGCGTCAACCCCACTCAGCAAGTGCAGCACTGACTTACACTGGAGCAAGTGAGACTTGCAGACTCAGTATCTTTGGAAATAATTCTGCCCAGGGTGGACTTAGGAGCGAGACTCAGAGGCAGGATGGTACCGGGAGGCTTGGCTGACCCACCTGGGTTGAGAGCGCTGCAGAGCGCCCCGTGCTGCACCGGGGCTGTAGCTCAAGATCAAGGTGTTTCAAGCACCAGCCTCTTCACCCCGATCTCGGGGGCCGGGAGCACCGCTTGGCGATGAGGCGCACACCCCAGTGTTTTGTCAAATCAAAATCTGTTTGGGGAAGCACAAAAGCATAGTCATTATAATCTGACTTAACATATCAAAAGACTGGAACATTATTTTAACACCCACTCCGGGGCTGAAAGTAAAGAACGTTTTTAAGGAGATTCTAAGTTTTAAGTCCATGGATTGCTATTTTCTTTTTTTTTAGTCTTTTTTTTTTCTCTAGTCCTTTGTCTGAGTGATTCTCAAAGTTAGATTACCCATGAATATTTTTAAAATTTGCCTTAATCTGTAGTAGCCAGAATGTCCCTGCATAGCAACAATTTATTTAGTCTCTTTATAGAAAATTAAGATGAAGACCACTGCTTTTATGGGTGTACAGTTAATAAATAGAGTGAAAAAAGTAGAAAAGTGGCACTTTTAAGGCTCTTTCTTTACAGACACCACAGAAATTGAAGCATAGATCATCCAAAATAGATAAATCAGCAGCCTCAAGCAGTGCCATATGGAAACTAACATTCAGATCATACAATACAGAATAAAAGTTACAAAGACAGTCCTTTTCCTAGTGCTAAATAAAAGGGAGTGGTGACAATGGAGTCCTAAGACACAAATAGCTGTTGAAAATGTCTTGAATTTTTTCAAGTCACTAATAATAATTCTGTTTTAAAACTTGCCACTAAGCATGGTATTCTTCAGGGTCTCTCTCCTGTAAAGCTTACACCTTATAGGTATCTATAGGTTTATGGTCACTTTCTTAGACACTGCCATTCCGGTAGGGAAGGCAGTTTATATCAAGTTTGTCAAGCTGGGCAAGTGTGAAGAGAACTGGGCAACTGTGGTAAACACATGGGACTAAATTCACAAAGGACATGGGGCAGGAAACTACCACTGTTGAAACCAAGGGTGTCATTTGACAAAGACCTTTTAACATCAGCTGCCATCCAATAAACCATAACCAGGCACACCAACATATAATTTATCTGTTGCAAATTTTTTAGCAGAAATGAGTCTGAAAAGTCATTACCAGCCTGAGCCCTGTCAGACATTGAGGATTTAGGATGTGATCTGCTGCTCCTCACTATGAAGGGCACCCACCATAGTCTTACACTCTGGGGTACTTGGTGTTTGTAAGAAGCCTGGCCACCAATCACGTCTATATCGTGCTACTTTATTGCACTCTGCTTATTTGTATATTAAATATGCATTCAGGAGGAGTGTGAAACACTGACTATACTCAATTTTTACCAAGATACCCTTAAAGAGTTTCCCCATGAAACGTTTGGGGTTGATAGCTCTAAAATTAATTTATCTTCGAAAGTAAGAAGCTGTGGAGTGCACAGGAGGAGGATCTGCCTAGCAAATAAAATCCTTGCCTATCCAAATGGAACTGCTAACATAATGTTTTTAGCAGAGGTTTATGCAATCACTTCAATCCCAAATGGCAGACTGGCCCTACAAGATACTGAGAGCTCTCAGCCTACAGGTTTTGTATGCCCCTAGGGCCCATCAGGGCCTTGCTGGATTAGAACTATGCTCAAGTTCTGTTTTGAAAATGTGTAAATGCCAACAAAACCCTCAAAAAGCAGGCCTGTGTTTTGTGCAAGTCTGAGTGGACACACACCTTTATTACCTTAATGCTTGTACCTGACGTTAAGATGTAATTACGTGGCACTTGTAATTATCTCTTTTCCTGGTTGCTTTAAATCCTTGCTTTCTGGGTGCTGTAAATCCCTGCTTTGCTTTACAGCTCTCCTCAGCTCCAATTGCTCTGTTATTAGTGGCAGACTTAATAGTGCAGGAAATCAGTTCAGACAGAAAGACTGTAGGATTGTTGCTAAGCTTATCCTTTGCCTGACTTGGGACCAGCAGAAGTTGAGTACATCCAAGTGCCTAATAAAACTGGTTACCGATGATACAAAGTAAGATACCAACAGCAGTGCACTATATACTTGCCCATATGCTTTGATAAAATGCATCCCAACAGAGACAAAAGCAATTAGATGTTGAGATATTGTAATATTATCATTGCGAGAAACTGGGGAGGAGATTAAATCCCCTTCTTGGTCCCACTACTACATGAGCAGAGTAGGCAGAATTGCCATTTTGTTTCTTCCTTAGCTTTGCATCATGCACAGCATAGCCTTTGGAAGCAATTTTGGAAGATCCTTTCCTTTGAATCAGTTTTGTGATCATCTATGTGCGTTAATACATATATTTTTATGTTACTGAAGACTGCAATTTAAGGCAGCACTTCTGCAGCTATGGGAGAGTGACAACAATGAGATTTCATTAACTTTTGGTTGGCCACAGAGGAAGCTGTGCACCACGTTACCTTTAAACTGTTTTTATGAAACAGAAATCTGCAGTTGTATTGGCATTCAGCAGTTCAAAGATTTGGAGAAAAAAAAAAAAACAAGCCTTTTGGAAATTAATTTCTGTCATGTAAATGTTGGAGTTGGTTGAACACCAGGAAAAAAAAATGCTAAATAAATTATGCAACAGAACCAAGAATATTTGCTGAATAATGTATGATCCAGTCGGAACTCTCTTGCTTTTTGGGGGAAAACAGAAGCAATCTAGTGAAAGAAATGAGTTCAGTGTAATAATAATGATACTAAACAGAACTAGAGCAATGTCAAGTAAGCTGAGCACTACTGGAGCACTTCCCTGTCGCCGAAGGCGGCCGCAATGCCGTCTCCCGCAGCCTGTGCAGACCCAGCGCCGTTGGGCACACGAGGCCACATCATAGCGCTGTCCTGCCGCCCCGGCGCGATGCTCTGACGTCATGAGAGCAAACATCCTTTTTCTTGGTCTTGTCACACCTGAGGAAAATCATCTACCTCTCTCCCCCTGCAACGCATCTGGGGCTTGGCACCCACGGCAGTCGTGTGCCGTGGTGAAGACGATGGCAGCTCCTTCCTTGTAAGGAGGCACAGCATTAAAGCAGGGCAGATTTGTGAATAGCCACGGTGGTGTTTATGCAAACAGATGCTTCCAGCACTGGCCATGATCCATCTTTACGCTGCTGGAGGAATGTAACAGGTTGGGCTTGGCTCCTCCAACTTCTCATGTTGACCAAGACGTTAAGTTGTTGCCTCGTTTCCAGTGCTTCTTCAGGGTAACCAAGATGCAAATGTGTGAGCTGTGTCAACAGCACATGTCGTTGGACCTCTGAGGAAATTAAGGCTTTGAAATGATTGCAAATATAAAAGCTTCTTTGACTTTCAATTAGTAGCTCAACCAACCATTCATAGAGAGCAAATAATGGCAGAGAGGCAAGAGCAAGGTACGGAAACTAGGTTTCTGCAGGACTGGACGTGCAGTGGCACCCATCTTAGGGTGCCACTGGCAACACCTGCATATACTAGCAAAACAGTGGCTACCTAAAACACAGGGGGAAAACTAGGGCAAAATGTGCCTTTTGTTCCTTTAAGATTTTTCTATTATTCCTATTTTGAGATGTTTCTCAAAATCCAGGTTTGCTCCCACTAGGAAGCAATGATTTCACCATTAATTTGAGAGGATTAAAAACGTGTTTTCTGACAGATATTAATGCTTCTTACTGCTGAGGTCCGAGTCCTTAGTTAAAAATCATTAAATCTTGAGGAACAGTTACTCTGTTTCTCCCTGGACGAGGTCTGTGCCACTAGGGTTTCTCATCCCCACTTGCACAAAAAAAAACTGAAAGTCCAAACCTGCAAACATTTTACCATGTATATACCTTTCTGAATAAGGTTCCACACTGTATTCTAGTTCATACAGATCCCCTTAAAATCTGTTTTTACATAAAATGAAAAAAGACCCCTTTCAAATCCATATATCTCTATCTAGAAATCTGTATTCTTCCTTTGCACTTACTGTTTTCTTTTTCCTTTAAGCTAACCCAGCAAGGAGTATCATTGCAGATTATTTTACCTGATGCTGTTGTCTAAGCTGCACAGATATTTTGGTGTTGAGTTTCACAGGTTTTTCCAATTTTGCTTTTCAGCTCTGCTCACCATTAGAAAAAGTACCTTGGCCATTAGCCATGATCTGCGCGCAGGAGGAGAGAGCTGGCATGGCTTCCCTGCTCTGCATCTCGAAGGCCAACCTTGCTGCGAGTGTCACCTGTGACACCTCCTGGGCCCAAGCCCCGCCACAGCATGCCTGGATGCGACCTAGAGATGGACGTGATGGAAAAATCCTGGATTCTGCTTCCTGCTCTTCCACTACCTCTCCAGTGGTAGCCTCACTGTCAAGGGTTTCTAATATCAGATGAAGTAACGATCTATTTCAATGTAGGTGTTGCTCAGCATGCAAGAGATCCTGTTAGGTACCAGTATATATATTTATTAGGTATTTTAGGTGTAACAGTTGTATTATATTAGGCATTAGGCATACACATACACATATGGATGCAGGTAAGCGTGTGTGTGTGCAGATGGTACAGGAGATGGTGATGTGGGTATTGCTCAGGCACGCCAGGAGATGGAGGTGACCTCTCAGGCCCTTTGCCAGCCCCCAGGTGCACGGTTACCTCCTGGTAAAAGTGGTGCCATGGGCACGTTCCTCTGGAAAACAGCCAATATCCCTGGGATGCTGCAGTCCCTCCCCTCACCTGCCGACCAGGACAGGGAAAGGTGGCCATGCGGGCACTGCTGCCTTCCCTGGGCACACTCAGTCACGTCCATGGTGTGCCATCTCCCGGCCATGGACAGCAGCATCTGCACCTGCTTCCTGCCAGCTGCAGAACCCCCAGGCAGCCCCACCATGTCCCAGTTACCTGCATCAAGTTTGGAGCCTTTCAGACCTTCTCGGGTCTGAATCTGGCCTGCCGCGTGTTGCAAAGCGACCGCTGCCTCTTTCAACATTAGTCATGCCTACCCTCTCCAGGAGACGCTTTCCTCCCTCCAACTTCCCTCTCTCCCAGCCCTGCAGATGGGGGATATTCCTCCTGAGGCTGCTGGAGATGACATGTAGGAGGGTGAGATTCACAGACAGGCAGCAGAAAATTAGCAGTCAGCGACTAATCCAGAGAATCGTACGCTTCATGGGAAGCAAGAAAAAGGATAAATTACATCATTTTATATCACGGCATGCATTTGGACGCAGATCACATCAGTCCAGTCTACAAAATCAAAAAGCAAAGCTTCTCCCATCCAAATCCATCATGAAATCCAGGAAGAGAAGATGCTGGACATAGATTGGAAATAAAAACATAAATCTGCTGCACAGCGTGCGTTATTCAAACAGAGCATTAGTCACAGCCCTACATTCTTGCTAGCCCCACCACTGCTATTTATATCACCCTAAGTGTCCTTGGAGCTACAGAAAGCCCAAACATCACTGACACAAGTATTTTCCCACCCTTGAGAACAGAGAACCTGTTTGTGCAATGGTGACTCAGCCAAGCCCGGCTCCTCAACCACTGCCTCCCCTTTGCCTTTGCAAAACACTCGTGCAAGAGAGCTGGTATCCGTGTGTGTGCACACTAAAACTTAATTTTGCAAAGTCAAATGCATCATATGTAGTCTTGCAGAGCTGTTTTGGGCTATGCATTAGAAAATAATCCAGAATATTCGATTTTCACTTAGAAGTTATATATATATATATATATATATAAAATATACATATATATGTTACAAAGATCTTGCAAATAGAAATATGTCTGGAATACTATTTCTGTGTTTGATACTCAGTCATCTTCCATCTGTGTGTCTGATGAGAGCTTTAGGAAAGCTGATCTTTTTTTCTAAAATGAGTTCTACTCATGGGAGTAGAACTCTCAAAGTTCATTTACCCTCGAATATTCACAAACAAAATAATAACCTTTGGCTTTGCCAAGAATTTTGTTTGGCCATTTTGAATTTACCATTTCACTTGGCCTAGTCGAGGAGTTTATATACAAACTCTGACGCAAGTCTCAACCTTTTAGTAGCAGCAGTAACACCCTCAGTCTGCTGGAGGTACTTAACAAGCAAATGTCCTTTCTTGGACACAGGAGTAGGGGATGCATAAGGATGCAAGAACCCTTCTAAGAAGGATTTTCTAATGCTCTTTCATAGCCCTATCTCTGAGTCCTCTTTTCTTTCTAACATGTCTAGAAGATACCTAAGACTTGGGAATAAAAAGCTTGACCTGTCTGGGATCTGCAATTGCTAGGTTTTGGAACGTTTCAGCTGCTACAAAAAAATAGTTAATGCTATTACAGAAAAATGACTATGTGACTATTCTTCTTTTTTTTTTTTTCCTTTTAACCCCTTTTGGAAACCCTAAGTAGGCCAGTGATAAGATGAGGGGTAAGGGGTGCAAGTTGAAACACAGGAAGTTCCATCTCCATGTGAAGAAGAACTTCTTTCCTGTGAGGGTGACAGAGCCCTGGCACAGGCTGCCCAGAGAGGCTGTGGAGTCTCCTTCCCTGGAGATCTTCAAAACCCACCTGGATGCCACCCTGTGCCACGTGCTCTGGGTGTCCCTGCTGGAGCAGGGGGCTGGACTAGGTGATCCCTAGAGGTCCTTTCAACCATTCTGTGATTCTGTGAAGATTTTGTTTTTTTACAGACAGTTTTGGTGATTGAATTTAAGAGAAAATTGAATTCTGGCTCTCAGCTTAATGTTAAATGAAAAAGGGTATTTCACAAATCTTTACTCCCTGTGAGCACTCTGTCAGATCCCCAACCCTCATTATGACATTTCAAAGTAAACAAATAGATGCACCTGTGTGCCAGGGATAGTATTTTAGAAAACTGAGTAACCTACTGCAGAAACCATGGCCTCTGGCTCTTGCCCCTTGCAGCCAAATACAATGAAAGAAAAGGTAAATGTACTATTTCCCTGCCAGCAAAGCTCCTAGCAACCCAGAGGCTATTCAACTCAGGAAGAAGCAAATGCTTTTTTTTTTCTGCTACTCCTACAGTATCTCCTTCCTGGAGAGTCTCCCTAGACACCCTCCAGGACTCCACAGGTGACTGGCAGGCCCCACCAGCGCAATTATTTGGCACTTTGGAACAAAGTTCCGAGCTCTCACAGTGACCTTTCCACAGTGCCCATGGTGGCAGCCCTCCAGAAACTCCCATTACGGATCTCACTTGCCCCAAGGAGCAGTAGGGCCTGAACAGAAGGAAAGCAGCAGCCCAGGACTGCTGGGAAAGCTTCCCAGGACGACTCAGCTCGGCAGCAGAGCAGAGGGCAGATCCCAACCTGGACAGGGTAGGGACGAGGTAAAGCAAAGCTATGTTTTCTGGGGCTTTCTTTGTCACAGCCTCTTCCTCCTATACATTATATTGGTACTTATCAGCTTCACTGGTCTTGCCCCAATCTGGTATAAACCATTACTCTCAACACGGATGGGATGAGGGGACAGCAGCCCTCACCTTCACGATAGGGTCACTCCAGCAGGCAGATCCAGCCCAAGGTCCCTGTCCAAATCAAGCAGACCAGGGATATCAGTGTGGGCCTGAACCACAGGGCTGCCAGTTCTTGTGCCTTGAGACTCACTTTTTCTAGGGGGAACTTCCTCACTTTGTACAAATAATTAAATGTCAACATATCTGGTTTGGTCGCTGTCATAAGCTTAAGGCAGAATATCAGTGGAAAAGGGTTTTCTAGAAAATAGTCAAGATCATATTACTTTGGTCAGCAGGGAGAAGTTGTAAATACCACGCTGAAAGGAGGAACTAAACTGGAAAGCCCAACTCTGGGCAACTCAACTCAGTCCAACCGCAAAATCAAATGGAAACAAATGAGATTAACAGAGGAAATGTCAGAGCTAGTGTAAAGTTATGTGCCAGTAGAGCTGGCCTGGAAACCTTAGAAGCCAGGTGTGCATTTCTGTGGACTTTAGAAGACTAAATGAGGCAATGGAGAAAGAGAGAAAATATCTACTCACTCTTCCTGAGCTCATCTCAGCAGGGCTTGTTGAAAAATTCCTTGTATGCTCTGAATGCGCATGTATATCAGTATCCATTACTTCACTTGCGGAAAAAAAAAACACACTCAGACGTCTCAGAGACCGGAGTGTCTTCTTTGGGACTGCAGAGTAAACTGCATAGGCAAAAGAAATCTTCCAAAACAGACATTTAAAAGCTAGTCCCTTACACACCCCAACTCAATAAAATCTGGCTGTATAAAGATCTGCATCTTGTGATTCCAAGCTCCTGGGAATCTTTTCCTGTGGTTGGGAGACTCATAAAACCTCTCTCTCATGTGGGCGCTCCAGCAGTTAACAACATATGTGATCATGTTGCAACCTTTACTTGAACAGGGACACACAACTTGTCTTTTTATTTTACTGGGGCTCCAATTTTCGTATGATTTATAGGATTTCATAATGTCACAGACCCTTGCCCCTCTGACAAATGTGCTTGAAAATAAGCAAAGGATTCAAACACTGGTAGAAGTCAGAGGGAGACAGCCAGTATGATTGCATAAGACTTGCTTCCTTAAGAAAACCATGTTAGAAAACAATAAAGCAGAGCAAACTGCTTTTTTATTCTCTTAATTCTCTGATATCTGGCAACTAGTTTGCCAAAAGGGCCAGAAAGCATTTTGTTCACGTAAGTCCTGCGAGTTATACTGACAAGGCCCTAGATGTTCATGGCCTCAGTCTCAGCTTTTGGTTGCCCTGTGTTTGAGAGGAGATGAAGAAATCAGTGCATCGTTTAGCAAAGCATGCCCTTGTTTGCCTGCTTGTTTCAATGAGGAAGAAGTCTTTAAAATGTGGTTGGTTGTTTTTGTAGGCTGGCTAAGAAAAACATACAAATTTTTGCAAAACTGAGCTGTCTCCTTCTGAACTACTTGCTTCGCAGGAAGTGGAAGAAAAGCAAGAGCATTGGTCATCAATATTTGTCAATCTATATAGCTGAGAAGCATAAAAACACCTCACCTACAGACTGATCTGTTGAGAAAGAGAGGTGAGCAAGTAATGGAGAGGACTGGATTCTTTACATATCATATAACACCCAAAAGAGATGGACCTGCTCCTTCTGAAAGATTCAAATCATAGAATTATAGAATCATAGAATGCCTAAGGTTGGAAGGGACCTCTAGAGGTCATCTAGTCCACCCCCCCTGCACACGCAGGGCCACCTAGAGCACGGGGCACAGGGCTGCATCCAAGCGGCTCTTGAAGATCTCTAGAGAAGGAGACTCCACAACCTCTCTGGGCAGCCTGTTCCAGTGCTCGGTCACCCTCACAGTAAAGAAATTGAATGTGAGGGTGAAAATGAATGTGAGCTGCAGAGGTACCCAGAAGGCTCAGCCTACATGGACTTTTCAGGAGGTCAACAGTGCCGATTGGGATGACCTTTCCACACAACCTACAAATTTGACACCCACAGAGTGTCATGCCCCTGAATTCAGTGAAAGGGTGGGCATGGTGGTGACATGAGGGCCACCAGCATGTTCAACCACCCGCATCCTGTGCTCTGTCCTGTGTTCAGATTGGGGAGGAGGAGAGTGCACACATTGGAGAGGAAGAGTGGGAGACATTTACACATCTCACACCACGCATAGCAGCAGCAACAGCAGCTGAGAAGGCTCCAACACCAGGAAGCTGGATTGCACATTAACTGTGATGGGCTTCTCCCACATGCTGTGGGTGTAGAAAACAGCATGTGGGTCGGTTATCTGCTTGGCTGGTTGATTTTTTCCCTTGACCAAGACTAGAATAGATCATCATTTTAGCTAGTAGCCAGATTTGCGTTAGAAAAAAAGCACATCTTCCAAAGGTCCTCTATCACCCTATATGTAAACTGTAGGCACAGTGCAAGCTGTATCATATTTAAGTGAAAGACAATAATAGCTTCCATAGATTTATTGTTGTCTGTGTACACACTAACATGAAAATACATTTCTAAAAGCCTAAACGCAGTAGATGTTTTCTCAGTCTGTGTGCTTAAATTGATAAAACACATCTGCTCTGAAGAGCTATTACTGCTTATCACAGAAACTCAAATCTAATTTACTGCCAGCAAAAAGCTTTCTCAAAACTTCTCTTTCTTTTTCAGAGGCCGTACCATAAAACATGATAATTCACATTAAAAATACATTTAAACACTGCTGAAAAGACAACTTGTCCTGCATAAAAGGCAACATTCATCCAGGGTGACGGCTAGTATAAAACATTGCCGAGACTGGAAATAAAAACTTTAATGACTTGGAGAGCTTCAAGTCTCATCTCATGACAGACCTCCTGAAAACCAGTGCTCCTTATGTAGACTCCACTGGTTCGTCAAAGCCACTTGATGTTTGAGATGTTTGTTTCCTCCCTCCATAATCTCCTTGACCCCCTCCTCCCACCCAGCCGAGATGTGAAAACCTTCCTACTGACTCCGTGGAGGTCAAGCCCCAAGAGGGGAGCGCGTAGTACGTGTGTAACAGGAGCAGCACACCACTGAGTGGCTGGGCTTTCCTCTGGCCTCACACGAGCAGACACCTCTATGTTTAGAGGCAAGATCGTGGGGACGAGGTCCCCGACGGAGTGCTAAGGTGCTCATGCACCCATGAGGCCCAGGGTGAAGGACACTGCACCAGCCCAGCTGTGTTCCAGGGTCCCCGCCTAAGCTCTCCTCGGCCTTGCCACCTCTCTTCATGCCTTGTTCCCTGCTCCGGTCCCTAGCTCTTTCACTTCCCTGTCCCCACCTGATAGCAGGGCTAGGGAGAACAGCTGCCAGGAAACTACAGTTTAACAATACCCTCGCCCTCCTGAGGCGCATGTGCTTCCCTAAACAAACCGTGTCTGGGCAACCAACTGCGTGACCAGAGGTTTGTGGGGAGCGTCCGGGTCAGAGGGGGTGCCGGGGCTCTGCCAGGTTTGCTGGGGGAGGTTGGAGTCACCTGCTACCACTGACACTCCAGTCCTTTGCATGGCTCTTCCAGTCCAGTCCTCCCACAGCGTTCATGCGATGGTCTTTCTTCCCTGGAGATCCTTAACAGAGCTGCTGCATGGCTGGGTGCAGCACAGGAAGCCTTTAAACACCATCCCTCTGCAGCCCAATCCTATTGCTCTGGCAGTGCTTGAGCTTTACTCCACAGTATCGGGATCACTTTGAAGGCATTGAGACGTCTCTGTAAAAACACAACCAGAACAGGATCTACCCAAAGCCTTCAGTGCCAGGAGCCTAGCAAAACCTAGCAAGCGTTGAGGACATCAACATCAAATGTTTTGGAAGAGCTGACTGTGGGGTTTACCCCTCAGGACGCTGATTTCGGTCATTTGCTTGCCATTGAAAAAGGACCCATTTGTTCCAACATCCACAGACTAGAGCGCTGTGCAGTAATACAGCTTTGTTTCCTGGAAAAAAAGTCCAACCTACTGATTTTATCCCCTCTTCATGTATTACAGTTGCTTAAATGAAAGTCTGCTTCAAGTTTTCCTGCAGTCATTTTCTGTCTTATTGCTGGTGTGCTTCCAAATAACAGGCATTCATCTGGGAAACGCAAGAAAAAGGAAGATGCTGAGGAGCCATTGATCTGCCAGGTGGAAAACTCCACATTTCATTTCCAAGGGAAATGAAACTGCGAGAAGTGGCCTTTTTCTTCAGCTTGGGAAACAACACACAATCCCTTCTCTAAAATACTGGAGTCATCATAAGATGATTTTATAACAAGAACAATCTCAGGAATGATTGGTTCTCTGAATTTCGTTTTCAAGCCTGCACATCTATTGTTTGCTGCACTTAAACATATAGTCACTTGTGAATACAGTTTTGTGTCTTTTCCACAGTACTGATTAGAACTAGAGAAGAAAAGAATTGCCAGCAATGCAGACATTCATTCGGGTAGAAAACTTATATCTAAAATGACTGCTTGTGCATCACAGAAGACCCCAAATTACAGCATCTCCTTTGCCATTAATCATTATACAATATTGTTCCCTGTTGCCATATCTCATACAGCGAAAAAAGCAAAGATGCCATTGAATTCCCCCCCATCTTTACGTGACAGCTTAGAAACTTTTTTGTTTTATTTTTTTCCAGTAAAAGGAAATGAACCATGCAGAGAGTTACTGAAGGGCTTGCTTGGGACGACACACTTCCACCTATCCACAAAAATACTCTTTTAAGAAACGAGGAGAGCAAAGACTACTTGTCTTTTAGCGGGAATTCAGCTTCTTATCCTGCTTCAAAAATACTTTTTCATCTTGTCCTTGGCTTACAGTGCCAGTTCTCCCAAAAGCCCGGCACTCTCCTCAGCAAGACCTGCCCCAAGGCCCCCCACGCCTTTGGCCATTCGTTCAACAGCACAAACACAGGAGCAGCTCATGGCAGCAGGTCCTCATTAATTATCTGCTTCAACCTTTGCTTGTGTCAGGCATGAGCGGGGCTGGCATCGCATCGTTCCCTGTCTTAATGAACACTGTGTGCGTTGCCAGGGTCAGAGGGACATGGTGGAAACCTAGACAGCATCTGAAGTTGAAAAAAAAAAGGCGGGGGAGAGGAAGACAACAACACAAAAAACTTAAACATTTGTTCTTCCTGCAGTTTCTCCAGTGTGGATGAAACTGTAGAGAAAGAACAGCTTTTAAAGGCATGAAGTGGGTTCTGGCATGCTTTCCCTTCTGTGTTCCAAGCCTCAGGTTGGAAAAGGCTACGCTTGGAGGTTTTTTTGGTGTTGTTAGTCGTCTTAGTTGTGTTGCTAGATGTGTAGCTCCTTCCCTGCCCCCCCCCAACCCTCCTGTTATGAAATTCATAATTGCAGCCAGAATTATGGAGACATCTATCAATAGAGAAAGCACCACACAATAGCCACGAGAGAGGCTAAACCAAGAGAGCCCAGTAATCTTCATGAAGAGCAGTTGAAAATGCACTGCCCTTCCTCGCTGGGTGGTTATTCCCATCGGCGTTAACCTGTTCCAAATGCTCTCCACTATTTCTCTTGATCTGATAACAAGCTTTTGGTGAAAGCACCAGCTGGACCACAGTGGTGTGGAATTGAGCTCCCCACTTAACTAAACCTCCCTGCGCACAAACAGGGCACCAGCCACTCTCAGAAGCAGTTCAAAAGAGAGTTATCCTGCTCCCCAGACCAGAGCTCCCACATATCTCCAGTACTTGGAGATGGCTTCAGGAACTAAGGCACACATTCCTAAACTTTGCTAACATACACTAGTGCAAGTCTGAATATTCTTGTTATCCCAGTAATTATCTTGTGGGTTAGAGATTATTTTTTTCGTCTCTCTCTTCATTGAAGCTTTCCGGCTTTGGACCTTGGTGATTCACAGTGGTAAGAAGCTTTCCAGAAAGTTCCTCCTTGCATAGGCGATGATTTTCTTCACAACACGGTACTTTCTGGAAGCCATGGTGGATAACCCAGACTTTTCCATTTCCCTGTTAGGAGCAGCCATATCCCTGCTCCAGCACCTGCTGAGAAAGTCAGGGCAATCTCTGCAGACTTGGATCTGCAGAGGATCAGGCCTCCAATGTGCTGCATGAGACTTACTAGGAGAGCTTATGGCAGTAAGTGGCCCTATGGTGTGCACAGATCTTGCTTGAGAAAGTGGCCAGGGCAGTTGGAAAGTGGAGTTGCTGGTTTCTCTGGAAGGACTGAGGTCTCCTCTCCTCACCTTTATCAGGACAGCCAGCACTGAGGCATCACCCTGTACAAACCTGGACCACTTTTAGACTATCTTGTCTTGAATTACAGGTTTGTTTATCATAATTGTTACAGTACTTAATTTGTGATTACAACTGCCACTTTACCAGCCTCAAATGAATGTATTTTCTCAGATGGATCACTGAAAAAAAATTTCTAGGCATGATCTACCTGCCCTATGAGGAGAGGTTGAGAAAGCTGGGCCTGTTCAGCCTGAAGAAGAGAAGGCCGAGAGGGGATCTCATCAGTGTATATAAACACCTCAAGGGAGGCAGTGAGGAGGATGGGGCCAGCCTCTTTTCAGTGGTGGCCACCAACAGAACTAGAGGAAATGGCCACAAACTGAAGCATCAAAAGTTCCACGGGAACTTAAGGAAGAACTTCTTGACAGTGAGGGTGACAGAGCACTGGCACAGGCTGCCCAGAGAGGTTGTGGAGTCTCCTTCTCTGGAGATCTTCAAGACCCGCTTGGATGCAGCCCTGTGCCACGTGCTCTAGGTGGCCCTGCGTGTGCAGGGGGGTTGGACTAGATAGTCCCTTCCAATCTTAAGCATTCTATGTTTTGGCTTGTGACAACTCATACTCTTCCTTATTGTCCCTTTCTCAGAATGGATAATCCAGTTGATCCTGCTTTTACTTGCAGTTAAGTTTCACTGGTGGATTCAACTGCAGCGTCTGGAACAGGAATGGGGCAGAGCTGTGTATGAAAACCAGCTGCTGACATCAGATTTTTCTATTTTTATTTTTTAAATGGGAGACATTCTCTGCATTTCTTCTCCTATCATTGCCTAATTTGTGGCAATTCACAGACACATTCCTAGGGCTGAGGATGACGACAGTGTCAAAAAGCTTCTCATTGTTCTGGAGGTCACAGGAAGATGATGGCAAAGAGAGGCCCAGCGTCCCCCCCGCACAGAGATTTCCAGTGTTTTTAAGGCTTTGGCTTTAACAGATATGGGGGGAAGCTTAGTTTGACAAAATTGCTTTAAACTAACACTTTGGCAAAGGCACTGTGCGTCTTATCAGTCCTACTGTATACATTTGATTGCTACATCAGGTCATTTTCAGGCTTTTTTTCCCCTACAAATGCCAAAATAGACCATTTTTGATTAACTATGCCACCTATTGTGTGCGCAACCCAAGTCCTTAACCCTGTAAAATGCCCCAGAAGGCCTAGACGCGTGTGTCGGATCACCTCGACGGGCCGGGGCCCGTGCGGATCCCCCGCTGTGGCGATGCCCTGGGCAGCGGGTGCCCTGCGCCGTGCCGGCTCTCACCGCCCCACTGCCATCTCCTTAACCAGGCTGCTGCCTCTGTCCGATTCCGCGAGCCAGTTTCCCCTTCTTGTTTCCTCTCAATCAATTACCAGCATTACACGGTCAAGGAGCTTTTACCCTTGCAAGTTCAACTGCCCCTGGCATTTTCCCTAACTTTGACTGTGTGCAAGAAGTTGCAGTTCTGGCATGGGAAGACAGGGCAGAGTATGGCCAGAAAATACCAAGAAGAGGACGTGGATACAGGACGTGTGCTTCACCACAGTGCGCCACCTCAAAGCAGCTACCTTGTATAAAGCCCTTCTTTGTATATCGAGGGAGGTCACCAAAAGCTGGGGCAGTAGGTCTTGGGCCCAAACCCAGAACTGAGCAAGAAACTCGCAGGGAATCCTCTGATCCCTTCCTTCACACTCCTTTGTCTACCTGCAGACTGGCCACCAGTAGATCTCAACTCGGAGACGTGTGTTGTCTGACATAACTTGAATAACTTTATCTGCATAATTTTTGTTTGAGAGCAGACTCTGCAAGCATTTAATATTCAAAATTCAAGCTGTGTTGATTAGTCTTGATTGAACACACACATACATAAAAAAATCCAGTCCATGCCTTGCTATATTTGAATGATTAACTCTAGTTTGGAGGGAAAAATGCTTATGTTGATTATGAACAGAGAATTAGCTTTTTTGGGACCATTCTTTTTTTTTTTTAAATTCTGCATCATTCTCACCAGTTTCCCTCATCTGCAGAATGTAAACAAAAGAAGGTGGACACATTCCAGTAGATTCTTGAAGGAACTGAAATTTATTTTTGCAAAAGTTTTCTGCAACGCTTGCTGACCTCTGATTTTTCAGACAATTAATTCATGATGATGAACAGTAGACAATTTGCCAACATGAAAAGATGAAGTGCTCGAGAATTATTTCTTCTTCCCACTATGCATTTCTTGCATAGGATCAGATCACTGGATGTGAGATACTGCAGACTGGAGGGTGAAGTAGAAGGATCATCTCTTTAACTATTTTTAGAGGAATATCTTGAAATCTTTTTCTTTCTTAAGATTAAAGAGTCTTTAGAGCTACATTGTCATTTTGGTGCAAGTAATGAGAAAAGGAAAAGAAAAAGAAAAAGGGTTTCTTATGTTTTTATCCTTAGGAAGGATATTAGAGGCTATCTGATATTCTCCTTGTAAGGCAGATGTGTCTTTGCATCCTCAGACATCACTGTCCTTTTCTACACGTGTAAGCCCAGAGCCAAGGAAAACTATGCCAGGAAAAATGAACAAACAAACAAACAAAAAAGAAATAAAAAACCCAAATACTAGTTTGCAATATAAATACCCTAATCCCAGCAAAGTTTCTGCTGTGAACTGTATTGTACTGTTACAGCCAAAAATAACAGATCACCTACATAGGAGGGACCCCTGGAGCAGTAAGCATCCAGTGAAGCACTGATCCAGGGAGAATGTAAATTCGCTTGGAAAACAGAGTCCCAGCAAAATCAGGGAAGCACTGAAACATGTCAGCTTTCACCAACACTTGGCTTTAGAAAAAATGCCAAAAATGAAGTGATACCAATATCAAAAAGAATGCATCTTCCAGTACATTAGAGTTGCAGCATGCTCAAAGGAAAGCTTTTAATTTCGGTGTCCTGTGCTTCGGTTCTCGTTGTTATAGTCCCTGTCTATAAGCACAAGAAAAGCAGCAGCATGAAAAGGCTTCAGTTACTCTTAAGCACACCAAGAGGAGACTTTGGAGTCAAAAAAAAAGGAAAAAAAAAAGGAGAAAAAAAAAAAAGAATCACTGTTTTGGTCAAGAAGTTGCAACTGGAGGATGCTATTCTGAGTCAACATGAAAACACATTAAAAAAAAAATACACCCACGCCCAAACCTCTCTCCTCTGCCTAGTCCTCAGTGTGATGGTAAGAGCAGGCTCACACAGAGCTCTTTCCTTGTCCTGGCAGACAGGGTGCAAGAAGCTCTTGGCTCCCGTGGTTCCAGGCAAGGAGCAGCTGCAGCGCGGAGCGGCGGTTCCCAAGCAAGCCCGGGATACAGCCCCCGGGACAGCAGCAGGGGCGCTGGGCGCACGCAGGAGCTGAGGACGCACCGGGTGGCAGCTCCGGCCAGGGCAAGGGGCTGCACCCGGGGCTCTGCAGCGGGGGCTTCCCTGGCGGCTGCTTGTTGTCCTCTCCAGCTGAGGAAGCAGGACCCAGGGAAATTCAGCAAATCGGTAGACAATGATGAAAAATACCCGACTCTCCAGTCTGCTCTGCAGATGGGCATTTGCTCAGATGGGGGAAACTAGCTGACACCTCTGTCTGTTCTGCAAAGCCACGGCGAGACACACACGTGTGCTGCTATGCACGCACACACGCCTGCAAGGACACGGGGTAAGAGGAACGAGTCTGTTTTCACAGATGCAAAGCCTATATTTGCATCACGAGAGACACACAAAGCAAATTTGGGCAGGGTGTAAACAGGCGCAGCAGCGTCTGCTTACACTGCAGGGGGATTTTGGTAGCTCCGAGGGGAATCCCAGGTGCAAAGCAAGGCTCATTTCCTACCCAAAGGTCGCCTCAATAAGCAAAAAGCACCTCTCATGGGCATTTGCAAGCAAGGGGGAGCTGCACCACTCCCCAGGAGTGAGAGATGCCCAGGAAACCCAACACGGAGGAGGAAGAGCAAAGAGGATCTGCTCCATGCTTCCTAATGAAAAACCTCACTCATGAGGTGCATCTGATGACTTGCAGGTCTCCTGCACACGAGGGAGGCTTTGTGGTGACAGGCTGCAGTGCGCCAAGCAGCTGGCACTCGAGCCTCTTCCCAGGCCTGCAGCAGTACACCCACAAGCCACGTGCATCCATGCTCTCCTCTACATAGGGAGAGAAAGGACAACACATCCAGTGTCCATGTGAGCTGGCCAGACTACAGAGAGGAAGGGGACCCCCGGCTCGCAGCACTGCAGCACGACAGCCAGAGCAACCCTTTACGGTGACAGATCCCAAAACAGCAATTCTGCAGCCCAAAAGCACAAGGAGGTTTGGCACAGAGGGGCTGACCCTGAACATGGGCAGGCTGAGTTCCCCAGCACCAGCCCCGCGGATGCAGACGCAGCTGGGCCGAGGGCTGGCGCCACGTGCCCGCCTCTCGCCACAACACAGCTGGAAAGATGTATTTTTAGCCCCGCTGTGGCTGGGTCCCTTTAAACTCTGCTGGCTTTTGCAGGCCTCTGCCACCGTGCTAGCATTGACCTGGGAATCCCAAGATTCACCCTTTTTTTTTTTTCTGCAAGAGCCATGGAGAGGCCATGGCTTTCCCAGCCCTGGCTTACTGCAGCACCAATCACCAGGTACAGGCTGGGCTTCCGAGGTTTGCGGACGAGCAGTAAGCCAGCAGGAGCTTCCCGGGGCTCCAGGCCACGCAGATCTCCCTTAGCTTAGCCGCCAACTACCCACGTCGTTCTCATACGCGCGCGCACGCACACACGCAGAGGCAGCGGCACGAGCGACGCGGCGCGAGGCGGCCGAGCCCGGAGCAGGCGGCCGCGCGGGAGCTCCCGGCTGCCCTGGGGAGCCCGGGCCCTGGGAGCTCTGCGGTAACTGCGGCGTCGCAGGAGGCCGCCGGGGAGCGTCTCCAGGGAGGGCAACGCGCCGGGGGACCCGCAAGCGCTGCAGGGGGAAAAACGCAGCGGGGAAGGCGTTTTGTTCCTAAAGCTGTTTTCCCAACGGCACCGGGCTGCTGGAAACACGCGATGCCTCATCAGCTGCCGCAGCGTTTGCTGCTCACCCAGCTGCGAGGGAGGAGAAGGAGAAGGAGGAGGAGGAACATCCCCGGCCGCAACCGCAGCAGCTACGTAGCCCCGTGGTTCCCCAGCCCGGACGGGGCCCTCCTGCGTCACGAGCGGGTGGGACACCCCGGCCTCAGCTCAGCCTGCAGAGCAGGGACGGTGCAGCACGTCAGGGTGAGAACAAGAAAGGGAAGAGGGTAGAGAAGCAACCAAAGCAAACAGAAACTCCCCTTCTCGCAACACTTCTGCACCACTGTCTCCTAGGTCGCTGCCCCGCTCTGTGCGTGCTGATGAGGAGAGGTTTACCAGGCGGGCTGCAGACCGTCAAGGTCCCAGCCGTTACCCTGTCCAGGCAGCCGGGGAGAGGGGAAAAGTAGAAAACGAAAAGGAATAAAAGGAAAAGGTTCTACATAACTATGTCTGAAAATCCCCATTGTCTCTGCTGTTGTTGCCTTTCTCCAATTTATCTAAGATGACCAATAGTCATCTAAGAATGACTATTTTAGAGCTGCAAGAATATCCAAATCATGACATATGTGTGAAAATGACACAACACGACAGCCCCTAGGCCCAGGAGCACTATTTAAGCTCAGACCTAAGCAGCCTCACCCAGGACCTCCAGCTCCTGCCCTGCCCCCACCATGCCCATAAGGTCAGGAGCTCTATTTAAGCTCAGCCTTGGCCCTTCAGTCATCTCCTGAGTTTTGTTGGAAAAACACATGGGAGAGCCCTCATCAGCCACAGATACACGGTAAGTCAACAAGAGCATGCTAAAATACCATAAACTTTAATAAGATGTAACCAGGACTAATTGTGCACCTAATCTCTTAGAAATAGACTGCTGATTATGTCTGGGATTAAGATGGGATTCAGCTAACTCACCTGAGATCTGTTTATTTCTAGAGCATCTCCCTTCTTCAAATTTTAGCTACATCTTAGTTAAAGCTTGTCTAGATACGTGTAGATACATCAAGCTTAGCTACCTGTAGATGTAGCTAAAGCTTAGCTACATCTTAGCTTTGGAACTATTTTCATACAGTGCTTTTTTTCTTCTGACCAATTAATAATCTGGGGAAGCAAGAAGTAACTCCACAGAATTCAAAAAGAAAAGTTAAAAAAGAGAAAATTCTATTTATTTGTTTACATGTATATGGACCCACAACATCAGAATATGGAAAGCAAGACAGAGAAGAGAAAAATCATCTGTTCCTTAGCATGGAACAGTAGCTGGCTGCATCCTGTTACTCTAATCCTTAATTGCCCTAATCCTGCCGGTAGTGTCCTCTAGCATTTTTTATGTTCTACTGCACGTGCCTTTCAAAGTCAGGCAATCCTGTTCTTATTGTCCACAGCATCTTTGCTACAAGTACTTGAGATGAGCTGTGATCCCTAAACCATTGTATATGATGGAAAAGACAGACTTTACAAATGAAGAGGGATCTTAGACCCTTTTTTCTGACAAATGAAGAACACAGACTGACAGCCGAAGGAGAAATCCATTCTACTTTCCTTTTTAAATGAATGAGAATGTCAGTAATCTTCTTGGTCAGATAAGCATTGCCAATAAGTTTAAACAATTATTAAGTAACTCATAGCATTGGGGAAGAGCTAGGGCCATCCTGATGTATTGGAAAGAGCTGGTAGAGGTCAGCGTTTTGCATGGCACCGAGCACCAAAAGAAGTGTGCTCACTTCTTATAATGCAACTAATCTCAAAAATCATTACTAATTACTATTTGCTAAACTAGGGAAGCTCCTTGGAAAGTGAAAATGGTTCTGTTGGAAGATGTTGCTGGCTGATCTGTGAAGGGCCAGAGCTGCAGCTGCACTGGGCGCAGAGCTTGGCTGCACAGTAGCCAGCTACGTTCCTGCAGGCCACTCGGCCTTCACAAGCTGTGGGCTTTACAGCTCTGTACAGAGGAAGAGGGGGAAAGAAGAGAGGAAAAAAAGGCAGCCAAACAAAGCAAAAATAGTTCAAAGCATCCTCAGCATTTGCTGCAGTCATGTGCTGTGCCCTGCCTACAGCTAGGGGGACTGAACTCGGTGCTTTCAGCTGGGAGCAGTTTGATGCAGGCACTGGAACCATCAGCGAAGCCTCCCCTTCAGTAAGCCTTCAGCTTTCTTCAGCTCTTGCACTAGCCTGGCTAGCAGATAAATTTTTAAAGAAAAAATATATGTAGTTCTGCATTTCCTATCCACACACAAAGCACAGTTTTTGCCCTCAAAGTTTCCTAAAATAATGTTAACTTTTCAGTTTATAAGTTAGCAACCCAATGGAGATGGGAAAGAGAGAATAGAGAAAGACAAATCGGGGAAATGAGCATCTTTCTAATGCAGCGTTTTCTGACCCACCTGCTGGGACAGAACTGGGTGGGACTGGGAGGGAGCCAGTGTGAACTTTAGGTACCTCCTTTTAATTAATGAATAACCAAACAGCAAAAATGGTTAATGTCATTAATTACTATAGACAGCTCAGATTCTTCCCTACTTTGTATCTAATTTCATCACAAAACATGTATAAAATAATCCTCCAATTTGTAACTCTGTCTCCGTTTAGGTGATGCTAAACCACATGGCTTTATTCCACAAGGAGCACAGTTAGCTAAAAGGCATGGAAGCATCTTGGTCCGTGTTTATTGTATGATCCCATCTGCAGACATGAGGAGAGAAATGCAGACTGTGCTTATGTGCCTCTTCGCCAACAAAAGCTTCTGCTGTTGGAGCTAATGAAACAGCACAGAATGACAAGCCAGAGGCCAGGCGAGCTCGGTGCAGGCTCACCTACTCCCTCGCTGTGCTAGCTGCACGCATGCTGCACTGAACTCCAGGGATTAATCACCACCCACGGTGCAATTTTGTGAAGAAAGAAGGGATCAAAGACAGTTCAACATTGCAAAGCTGTCACTAGTGACACAGAGCCAAATATTTCCTCTTGGCAGACCCGCCTGGGTGCAGAGAGAAGTGGCACTGGCAGCTCATTAGGTGGCACCAGCACTCTATGCCACTCTGCCCCTGCTGGGATTGGTGCTCCAGAGCACAGGGCACTTTTCCTGCCACCCAGGTTTCAGTCTTGGTGTCCTGGGAAAACCTCAGCTTGGTGTATGTGAGCCAGCTGCCAGTGATACCAAGGGAATGGCCTCCCTGGCACCCAGAAGAAGTCTCAGTCAGTCCTGTGATCCTTTGCATTTCTTTTCCACTCTTGCCTATTCTCACCCTGTATTTTCTTACCTTGTTGATCACCAACAGCAAAAGCAATTACCCCTCGCACGGCTCCCCATCGCAGCCAGCTGCAGGACTCAGCATGTGCCTAAGGGATAGGGAAAATGCATGCACACACACCTGTGCAATGACATTGTCCTGCTTCTTCCCAGACTTCTTTGTCTCTTCACCTATTTCCCCTGGCACTGGAACAAGAACCACTATGCAGCCTGTCCAGAAGCTCAGGTTTCCTTCTTCCAGAGGAGAAGGACAAGCCCTTCCTTGGAGAGAGCCTTGAACCATGCAAAAGGAAGAGCCCTGTGGCAGGTCACTGCTGAGCTTCATGGTAAGACGAGGGCACAAGAGTTCCCGATAAAAAAACACCTCTGCCCTCCAAGCTGCAGATAAGCTCACTGCCAAATGCAAGCAGTTGTTTAGCTGCACGAACAGTAAACACCCCTATTAGCTGATAACCAGAATCTTAGTTTTGGCAGAGGCCACTTGCCTTTCCACCCCCATTTTCAGAAAGCAAGACTGCAAAGAGGAAATGTTAGAAACTGGAGGCTAACACCAAACAGCTGTCTCCTTCCAGCAGCTGATTCAGGAATTAGAGATCTACAAACTTCTCTGTTTTGACCAACGGGCTAGAGCATGTGACTGAGAAAGTTCAGCTTGCTTAAATGTTGTGCAACATTTAGTGTTAATGAAATGCATCATACGTTCAGAAGATAGAGAAAAGCAAGGGGTGAGTAAAGGAGCCGTGTAGCAAGTGGCCTTATTCCAAATAAAAACTCCTCCCAAATATGCCCTGTTATCTGACCAACAATAAAATGAGGTGCTGCAAGCACTGGACACACTTCCCTTCAGCCCTGAAAATAACTATAAAGAAAAAAAGCACACCAGTGCCTCTCATGTAATGAAGCCAGTTACTGTGAAAAGAAATTGAAGATGGACTCTTAGGAAAGGTAGGGGAGGGGAAAAAAAATCTGTCCTTTCTCCCGGTGCTTATCTACATAGGATGACCTGCAGAAGTTATAAAAGACAGACTGTCTTGTGAGCAACTATTAAACAGCTCTCTGTGAAAAGTCACCATTAAATTATTCAAGCACATCCAAGCACACTGAATCACGGCATACACAGTGATGGGACATAGTTACTCCATGAGAGCAGGCACAGAAGTAAACCACAACTGCATCAGGAAGATGCAGCGCTCCCTTCCTCATCCCTTCCTGAAGCTGACCTCTTTCTACCTAGGACATGGTGAGGATGTGCCCTTGGACATCACGCACTATGAGAGCAGGGCTGGGAAGATACAGGGAGGAGGCAGACAGACAATTCAGTTTGGGAAGCAGTGAGCAAGGGCAGAGAAATGAACCTTTCCTATCCTATCATGAACAAGAGGCAAGAAAACATTGAGCTCCTCCCAGGAGCAAGAGGCCTGGTGACACAGAGTGGTTTGCCAACTCCTCACGTACCTGGCACAAGTGTGCGTTGCTGACTAAAGGACAGTAACGAAGATGCTAAGATACCATCAGCATGCCACACAACCACTCTGGTAGGATTTGTTCCACTGTTTGGGAGCCAGGAGGTGAAGAGCAGCAGTCACCTGATAAACTGGGCCGTTACCTGTACCCAGTGCCCCACAAGAGGCAATTGCTGAGCAAGAGCCTCGTACTTGCCGTGGTCTGGCCAACCCCAGCATCCAGCAGGGTTTGGGAAGGTCTTGGGGTTGCCGCATGTTTTGCATTCTTCTGTATCATCTGAGGAGATGACGCTGGCAGTTGGCTGCAAACCAGCACCTCTTCAACTTCTCTTGCAGAATTACGCTCTTTCCTCACAGGTGCCTCATGTACAGGTAGTGGGACCTCAGGATACTATCATTAACTTTGTGTTTCACTAGGGGACTCCAGCACGACCTCAGACAAACCACCTACCTGCTGTGGGTTTCCCTCTCCATGCACACTTTGGGGATAAGTAGTTCCTTCCTCTGCTCAGTGTTTGCTGTAACTCTATGCACTAAAGGCTGTGACAAATTCAGGTACTACAGTAATATAGGCTAGAGATGTACATAGCAGAATGTGTCTTTAGTTTGTTCTGCAACATCCATTTGCAACCAGTTCTGCTGCTCTGGGTAAATTTGCACCTACTTTACAGTGGTTCAGCAAATAGTGACCTGATGTTGTCAGTGTTGAGTGATTCTCTATCACGTTGTGTTCTGAGTAGTTCCTTGTTCTTATCTATAGGTCACAGAAAAGTCAGGAGTACTCTATAGTAGATCTGCTAATAATCTGCTTGTAAAAAAAAAAAAAAAAAAACAAGAAATGTCTTCATTAAAGACTAGTGACTTAGCAGCTTTCATCCTATCACCTGAAACTCTTATTCCATTAACAAAACGTCTTCTATGTCCAGTCATGAACCTTTATGAAACCCTCAGGGAATTATTGAGTTGCACCTTAGAGGCTGCTGAATTTCTGTGGCTGATGGAGAAACCCCATGCAAGTTATATTGCATTTTCAGATGTTGTGGACAGTCGCAGACGTGTTAAATAATGCACTACATTTGCTTTGGTCTATTTACAGGATCACTGGGTCTATTTACGAATCACAAAGTGTGGATAACATTCTTGACCTCCCTCAGCAGCAAGGAGTTTAAGGCAAACAAGTCAGACTCATGTACCAGAAATCTAGAAAACACCATAGTATTTTTTTCTTCCAATATACTGTCATTTTAAGAGTTTGTTTCACTGTGAACTTCCAATTGTTTGTGCATAGTCTTTCTGAGCAGTCAAAGATTAATTTTTCAGCTCTGACAGAAGAGGGGAAAAGTAAAATTCAGACTCCACATTACCCATCTCATCAAAAAGTATATACAACCTAGAAAGCTATTAGGAATCAAGAATGTTTTGTTTAGAAGCAGTATTCACCTTGCCAAGGGAGAAGACGCTATTGGAGTTTGGTGATAAGGTAAATACTTAATAATTTCCACTCTGAGCTGGAGGCAATGTGTTAGCCAAACATTTTTTTCCATCAATGTTTTATTATTTGCAGTATACCCATTTTTAGAACCCAAGCTGTTTACCAGAAAGCTTTTGCTCTTATTATTGCCATAATTTTCATTCATTTAAAGAGTCAGAAATATCAAATTATTGTTACATAGGAGGTTTTGGATCAAAATGATTGGAGCGCCATTTCACTTTGCAGTCTGACTGAGTATATGGGAACTCTTAAGTCAAATCTTACCCAATATAAGAGGAAACTCCTGAAATCTAAACAAATATTTCTAATCATTCAATCCAGCTCTGTTCTGCACACCAGTCATCACTGTTAAACTGAAAAATGCCTCTGGATTTTGATGGTTTAAAATACCTTTTTAAAAATTATGAACAAATAGCAAGATGAAACAAACCAGTTCCTATCTTGAAAAAAAAAAAATGTTAAGGCCACATAGACAAATGTTACTCTTTACACTCCAAAAGAATGTTTTTGCTGTTCACAGGCACCAGGTTGATACTGTAGCATTGCTTANATGTTAAGGCCACATAGACAAATGTGTAAACAATCTTTACACTCCAAAAGAATGTTTTTGCTGTTCACAGGCACCAGGTTGATACTGTAGCATTGCTTATTCTCAGAATTTTAGTAGAGAGGAGAAAAAAAATATCCAGAACATATTGGTGGCTTTTCCCTTAGCTGCAGCTGACCCTGCTCTGTAGCTAGCTGAGGACCTCAACTCTTATTAGCTGTTAAAACATTTTTACATTTGTCACTCACGGCTGTGAGGAAGAGCTGGAAAACCCAGACCCCTAGAGGCTACTGTAACCCAAGACAAAACTGGAGAGAATTAAGTCTTGGAAATTACACTATCCATATGCTTTTTAAGAGTCTGCCTCAGGATTTGGGGATGCTTAGGATAGACTATGCCAAGCTTGCAATTTTGTCTATTACATTTCATTTTATATATCAGGACAGACATAGAACAAATTGTTATTACACATATCCCCAGGACTTCAACGCTCAGGCACTCTTGTATTACATATTAAAAAAAGCTGTCTTGACTAATGCTTATCAGCAAATGCATTTTCCATTCCAAGCACTCTGTCACCAACAGCTAAACCAGAGCATAGCAGAGCGGTGCCCCACGTGCTTGCACTGTGGCACGCTCGGCACAGGATCGGTTCCAGCTTGATTGTTAAATAAATACTGAGAGCCCAGCATAAGATAACAGAAGCACAGTAAGGGCAGAAACAACCATTAAAAATAAAGAAAAGAAAAACTTATCCTTTTTTTTTAATTCTAGAAAAACCATCTGACTGCCTAGCAGACAACCGGAGTGATTTAACAGCTTTGTTCATAGATTAGATCGAGAAAAGAAAACTAGACACAAACTTCCAGATTTTTACATTTAGGTGTGCCCCCCACTTTCCACGCTCCAGCCCTTCACTGGGACTTTAATCCCGTCCTCCCACCTTTCCTTAGTCGCTAACACCTGCCAGCAGTTTCCTGGCTTGTCCTGGCTTGTTTTGCCATTGCTGGATACAGGCCTGATAGAAAGCAGTACTTGCTCGTACCGGGTTGGGGAACATTTGAAAGGTGCGTAACAGGTCTTTAAACAAACTGTCAGCCCACGAAGAAGCAAAAATATCCTCCTTCTACCAGCTGCGGCAGCTTCCAGGGCCCGGGGTAGAGCCTCCTCTCTCAGTTCACCTTGTGTGCCGTTTGAATACATAGTCACGGTCAGGATTAGGGCACATAGCTCATTTTTTACACTCAGTAGGGGCAAATCGAGATTGTAACCAAGCAGGGTCAGTTAACAGTGAGTTTACGAGGGACCGCTCAGTATCCTGGAAATGCCGCTGCTGTCACTGAGGACACACAGTCACTTTGCAAACAGACACGTTGGTCTAAGGTGTTACCAGCCTGGAGGGTTTGCTGTCATTCTTGTACTTATAATATGAGTAATTCATGCCCATTTCAGCAAAAAAACAGATAAATTGACTTAACTCACTGCTTTAGCAGAGGGCACGGGCAGAGGACATTTTGTGGATATAAGTTAATTTACAGCTGCAATTACGTGCTGCTCTGCCTTCGCTGCACTGCATTAGTGACCACGTGGGCGCTCCCGGTGTGCTTTAGTGCAAAGTCAGCTCTCCTGTTTCAGCTGCACGAGCCCCGCGGCAGAGAGGGAGCATCTGTGCAGAGCATTCGTGTGGCTCAGCTGCAGGGGAGGAGCCCGTACGAGCTCCGTACGAAGCAGATGGAGCACGGTAGCTCCTTAAGCCATCCTGTGAGACCTGCGGCTGCACATCTGCCTGGGCCGTGAGGTGCTCCCTCTTTCCACCTCCTCCCCACTTCCCAACGCAAAGTCTGGGGCCGAATTCCTCTTCCACTGAACCTTGAGTAGATGGTCACACCAATGGAAAGATGGCAGAAGACACCACTTCTCTAGTGTATTTGCTTGCTGCATCATACTGGCAGTGAAATACAAAAAAAAAAAAGTCTTTGTGAGGTGCGGGGTGTTAGACTTCAGATCCTACCTGACATTCCCTCTTTATCTGCAATTTTTCTACCTCTGAACTTCATCTCCTAGCTTGGCTGAAGGATATGCATCTTGCTTCTTGTGTGTGGGAAAAGAAAACAGATGGTCTCAGTCTGTGGGACAGGTGTCCACATGAGAAAACTGTCACCATACTTGACACCTTCTCAGCCATACTGGCCAAGATCCCCCAGAAGAGAAAAAAAGGTACCTTGCCATTTTGCATGCATTTGCATTCATTTGCATAAATCCAGGCACCTACTAAGCAGAAGCACATGCCTTCCCGTTTTAAAAGTTGCCCTATAGCAAAACCCTCAAAAAGACTGGTGTGAAGAAAACTTGCTAAGTACTGAATGCCTGGTGATTTCAAGATGCAAAACAGTAACAAAAAAGGCCCTTCCCTGCCATATTCCTATTCTTGTTCCTGCCTTTTGCTGCAAGAATCAGTCATAACAGGGTGGAACAGAGAAAGCTATTCACACCAGCACTGCCTTCGCTCCCCAAAATGTCTGTAAATGCAAATGAAAATGATTTTCTGCTGGATTTCTTAGGGTAAGACCAGTGACACTCTCAGAAGCCAAAACAGCATATTCTCATCTTTTTTCCTCCTCCTTCTTCTTTTTTTTTTTTTTTTTTCCAGCAAGGGATTTTCTCCTCCAACCTCAAACAACTACAAGAGGATCCACATTTTTATTTTTCTAAGTAAGTGAGGCAGAAATATTTCCTTTGGATTGGGATGACCAGAACGTCTGGGGAGTCTGGCTGTGGGCAATCAAAATTAGGGGAGAAGTCAATGAAACACAAGAGGATATCGAGGGGTCTAAGAGCAAAGGCTGTTTCCCAACACACATGCACATTGCTGCCTGAGCCTGTATGAAATCATCCCACGTGAAGCCTTCAATCCAGCATCAGAAAAAAAAAAAAAAAAAGAAAAATACCCAAACAACCCCAAATGCAACAGATATTGCTCAATGGTCCTGGGAGTCAATCAGAAGGGCCAAGGAACGGGATGGCTTCACACGCTCGGCTTGCCCGCAGCTCGGCCTGCACCCTCAGGATGGCCTCCCTGGCGTGAGGGAGGGTGCTCCAGCCCGGCACCCAATTCCAGGAGGGATTTCGGGGTGATTCCATGGGTATCGCCTCGTCCCTGCCTCGCACAATAAGGAGGGATGCTGGTGAGCGGGAAGCCCCGCTCAGGGCGCAGCTTGTGCCCCCACAGGCCTTTGCCCCTCGGCTCTGTCCCGTGCTGGAGGCACCGAGCGACTCAGGCTTTGGCAGAGCCTCCGCGTGAAGGTGAAGGAGGTGAAGGAGGCAGAGCCGTTCCCGCTGCTCCCCCACAAAAAAACTCACGTCCGCACTCACGGCATTCTTCAACCCAAAGCATCGTTGCCTCCATGTCCCCCCAGCTGCCTCTCCACTCTCCCAGCACACTGACAAACCGGCTCGGTTCCTCTTTCCGTGCTCCCCACTTCCTCCCTTGCGTGAGGAAAGCCAATGGGGAAGGTTTCCCGAGCCGAGCCGGGGCCGTGGCCGCCGACTGCCGCCCTGGCAGACGCGGCTGGTTTCCCCCCGTGACCCACGGCGCGTGGGCGGCCTCGCACGAGCGGCCCCAGCCTCCCCGCAGCCGCTGCCGCCGCCTCAGACTTTTGCAAAAAAACTTATGCAACTCTGCAACTAATCTTCACTAATCTTCACCATCTAAATCCAAGGAATAAGCCCGCGCTTCCCCACCCCCCAAACCTGCCGGTACAGTAAAAAAGAAAGAAAGAAAGAGAAGCGAAGCAAAGGTCACAGCGCTGTGATCCTCCCCTCACGGGAAGCACAGGAGCCCGAACCTGCCCCCAAGGACACCTGACGCTGCCTGTGCACAGAGCAAAGCACCTTTTGGACCGATTATCGCTCGCTCGAAGCTGAAGCATGGAAATCTCTACTCTCACTGTGTACCACTGCCTTGCTTTCGCCTGGTATTTATTTGTCAACTATTCGGTCAAACACTTGGGAACAGAAAACCGGCCATCTGGACTGTTCCTCTACGGCGGGCAGTGGAAATATTTGACAATTCTCAATCTGGTAAGCGAATCGTGTTGTACAGCGATACCGATATGTCTGTTTGTTTGTCTGCCATCTGTGCCTCGAGACATGTGCAGCTGCCGGGTTTGCTGCTGTTCGGCTGCTTCCTTTAACGCTTTGTGCCCCGAAGGAAGCCGAGCGGGTGCCCGAGCTGGTGCCATGCAACGTAGCCGCAGGTTTCACGTGGGAAGAGCATGAGGTGGCAGCAGGGTTGCTTTTCAGGGATTGAGTACTGGGGAGCAAGCTGCCTCCTTGCACGACACAAGCTACCGGGGAGGAGAGGGGAAAACAGCAGAGCGCAGGCGGCCGGGATGCGCGAGCTGGATCTGTGCTGTTTAACCCTTAGCGTACAGTCAAGCAACTGCACTCCACTGCCATTTCTAGTGGGTTTGTGCATCGTGTGTATTGAAGAAAAGGTGAAACACAGCGTGATGCTAATTTTGCTACTCAGAGTGCGCGCTTTGTTTGAAAATCAGCTTAGAGCACAAGGGAAAGACGTTCCAGCCTGCAAAGAGAGACTTTCGTAACATTTCTGCATGTGTTTTAATGGTGCTATCAGCTCTTCGCTGCATTTCCTAGAGGTACCCACAGAAACACTGACTGCAAGGTCCTCCGCTTCTCCCGTCAGGCTCACGTGTCGCGGCGCACAGGCTGGAAGGAAGCGCATGAGCAGCTCGTGGGGCTGCCCGCAGTCTGAGTGGGTCGCCAGTGACTCGTGGTGGTGGTGGTCATGGGCTGGAAAGATGGGACATACTGGGGGCGTTCCTGCAAGGCACAGCTTTTGGCAACATCCGCTACTCTGTTGTGTGTTTGGGGCTTTCCATGTTTTTCTAAAAACTAATTTTACTAAAGCATCAATGATAAAATGGTCCTGATTCAACAGATACACAGACCCTCACGCTGGGAAGTGTGCCGGTATGTGTCAGTAGAGTGAAGCACCAACAAACCCAAACAAGCCGCTGCCTGCGTGTCCAATTCCTCCGCTTTGGCTCGTGGATAAAGCTGGCCCCATTCAAGCAACAGCCGTACCCTCAGGCTAAGCAGTGTCTCCAACTGCCTTCCTCCCACTCAGCTCTAATGAGATCTAACCCACCACTATAATGACATGCCTCGAGAAAACAAGGTCAAGAGGAGAAAGTGATTCTTCTGGGAAACAGAAAGGCTCATTGAAATTAGTATCCCGCTTCCTCCAGTGGCCAGCAGCAGACCATTAGGGAGACATAACACCAGAGTACATAAGAAGAAATAAGTGTAAAATGATCCTTCCATGGGTCTAACCTCTTGGTTGGCTTAGCAAGGGGGTTCAGACCCAAACCAGGGGCTAAACCCAGGCCTGTTACTCTGCTGCAGAATCATCTACCTGAAATACATATATATGTATAAAAGCACAGTTATCTAGACATTTGTCACCAATAGATTGTACAACTCCCTTTTGCTTATGTGAGAAAGCAATTAATTTGATTGGTATAAACTTACTTGCTGATAACTGAATTGGATGCCCTTTTACTTCTGTTAATAATTTAGTTGCCTTGACCTGTTCACTATTTTTCCCCTCATTATTTGAGAGACCTCTACCATATTTTTCCCTTAGTTATTCATTCCTCCAGGCTGAAAGTTCAAATCTTTTTTATCTGTCTTCGCAGAGGGCTGCTTCCTTCATTAAAACAGCCTTATTGCCCTGCTCAGTAGCTTTTCTTGTTTAGAGAAGGGGTTAAGTAGGGCAGCCTGCAGTGGCCAGGCTATGAGCACAGCATGGATTTATAGTGGCCTAAAGGTGTTTCCCTGTCTGTTGCTTTTTTTTTTCTTTCTTTCTTAACAATGCTTAACTCTCTGTTTGTCTCTTTTGATTACCGCTAAGCAAGAAGCTAGAGCTTTTAGAGAACTAATCCACAGTGAGTCCAAAATTTCTTTCCTCGGTGGTAAAAGGTAATTCAGAACTCACTACTGAAAACCTATAGTTGAGGTTGCCTTTTTTTCTGGAATACATTTCTTTGCATTTACCAACACTGTTTTTCACCTGCTATTTGATCTGTCAGGCACTCCGTATCCTGAGATTCTTTGGCAATTTTGCAGTTCAGGCTTAGCTTTGACAGAAAAAGAAAAATATTTATGAAGCTTTATCACCTCCCCGTTCACCTGCTTTCTTAGCCTGCTCGTTACTCTGCAGAACAGCTCAGGTCTCATTAAACCTCAGCGAGAGGGGCTTTTGCTTTTCTCATGAAGGCCTTTGTTTCCTATCTTTTAACCAGTTATTGATCCAGCCCCGACTCTAAAATGGAGCTGTCAGCCAACAGGGAGATGATCTGGGCTGAAGGCAGCATTGCTTTGCTCTCGCACAGAAAAGGTGGTGACGGGGCAGGGAGTGGAAAATTGCACCTTCATGGCCTGTAGTTCTTCCTCCACAGAGATGATTTTTCTTAAGAAAGGTTTGCTGAAGAGGGAGAGGGGTTGCGGGGAAAGAAATGTTTGCAGACAGGTCTCAGAGTGGCAAAGCAGCATTTCTTGAAGGCCTCTTCAAAAGGCGGCGCGCTCAGGGGGCCGCCTGCCCGCATGCGTCTCCGCAGCTGGGTTGCACTTGCGCAGGTTTGGAAGCAGGCCCCACGAAACGCCTACGGATGCCAGGAAATACAGTCCCGGGGAGGAAAAAGCAGATCAGAAATTCCTGCTGTAAGATGCTGATTGGGAGGAAGTGCTGTGCTGAGCCGGCTTGGGCCCAGGCCTCCAAAACCGAGGCGAGCCAGGAGGAGCAACCGCTCGTCCAGCTCCTCCATGTCTTGCCAGACGTCGATTGCCTGGTTTCTGGCATTGCTTGGAATTTTTTCCCCCAAATCCTCTTAGCTCTTTGAAACTGCTTTTTGAACAAAGGCAAGAAATTCCATTCTAGAGAAAATTGCCGTGTCTCACTTGCTCTGAAGAAATGAAAGATACTGGGAAATGTGAATTTTTCCAGGGGTGGAAATGCATTTGGACTCCAAGCTCTGCTGAAAGAATTTCATCTAGATGCGATCCTCTTTTAGCACCTCTTTAGGTTCCTCACTATCCATATGATTCTCCTAAGAGAACTACAGCTCTGATCTTCAGATTCAGCTATCTAACCAGGGATCGTAGCAATCAAGCATCAAAAGGAGCTATTTTTGTTAAAAAAAAAAAAAAAAAGAATAGGTAGGTTTAGTTTCAGAGGTGCTGTTCAAATACCAAACAGGTAGAAGTGACAGATCAAAACAGTTTTATATCCATTTGTCTTATACAAAACAGTTCAAGCTGAATCATTCCTTGACTAATATCTGAGCTCATACACGTCTGCTCATTGCCATAAATCAGGGTAAAGCATTGCATGAGGAGACACTGCACCTTTAAAAATTATTAAGCGCATTCCTATTCTATTCTGTTCCTTAGACTTTTTTCTCCTATAATTGAAATGTTTTTAATTCTCCCGAAAGCTGTTTTTTATTTATTCCAAAATAGACACAGTATTTATTATACTTATATTATTGTGAGAATATATATGTGTCTATACTAAATGCTCACTGTTCTGTCTAATAGCCTACTTGGAATATTCGATTTATCCCCCCTTAAGGAGAAAGCTTGGAGCACAAGTTATTTACACTAGTTTGAGAATTCAATATACTCATATGAATAGTTCTTATAAGTGAAAATAAATCATGTCAAGTTAGTTAAATAGAAATACCCTTTTGATAAAAAAGAGGCAGCAGATAAGAATGAAGGATTGTTTTTTCGCTATTATTCTTAGTTTGGAAAATGTATCTGGCCAAATTAAGCATTTTTAAAGCACCTAGCAGCATGTAACTGCAGGGTTTATAGAGTAAAGAAAAATCTCTCCAAAAAGCATAATCAAATCCATATTCTCCCCTTTGGGTTAATTATTAGTTTTCTGAATGCTTCCAGCCCTCTTTCTATTCTTGTGGGAATACTTTAGGGGATCCTCTTTATTTATAGTCAGTGGATTTATATTCTATAAGTGGCTGAAATATATTGGGAGTACCAGCTCTGTTGGTTGGGAAATTCACAGGACATCTGGAATAATTTGATGTTTTCATGCCATTTTTTTTATGTCAACATTTTCCCATTAGCGAAGGGCTGTGAGAACAATACACCTTTCTTGCAGGAATAAGCTTGAGCCTGAAAGAGGGCAGATTTGGAGTCCTGATTCAAGGCTATCAGTGGTTCATCCTGCCAGATTGCGTATTATTGAAATGCTAAGAAGCATTCTTGGTATCTTCTGTTTTCTTGTTCGTAATTTTTTTTTGTATTTTCCCATTGCTCTTGAAAATGCAGGCTGGCTACAAACTAACCTAAACCCCTTACAGGTCCTCACTAATGGACATGAGTAGGGCTATGAGCACCACAAAAATAAACTCCTTCTTAGACCGAGTTCGAACTCGCTTCAGGAATTGTTCTTTTTTATATATATGTTCAACCAGAGAAATGGATTGTTACATACATAGATAAGTATTTTCCATATGGAAGATAACACTGTCCTCTCCTGTATATGACAGAATATTTACCAGACTGAGAATGTGGCTGTTTTGGGACTATCTGTTTCTTTTCAGAAATGTTTATTTTAGTTAATTTTGAAAGGGAGAGGAGCGGGAGGGAATGGAGAAGCCTATTCCCTGTCCTATGATTAATGTAGGCCTGACCATGAACAAGATAATAATAGCCCCATCCTCTGGGAACCATGCCTTTCCCTAATTGCTTTATTGGCAATTAGTCACCGTGTGTCACCAGACTGTCACCACCCTCATGAAGCCATTTTTCATACATTTTACAGAAAGTTACTGCTGGCTATATAGGGTGCAGCAGTGGCTTCTGCTCATTACGAGGCTTCTCTTAGCCCTTCGAGGAGTAGGTTTTGGTGTTCTGATGAGGCCAAGCATTTCAACACATGCTTGGGTTGAACATGTCCTCAGCCCCAAGGACACCGTGCCCTGCTAAGTACTTTTTCTGGACTAGGTAGGGTTGAGACTTGCAGGGTTGAGCCCCTAGTGACTGATGCCTGGAGTTACAGAAACTAACTGGATAGTGTGGAAAGAAACCTACATTTAAAAGAGCTGGTTTGGGTGTCTTGAGCCTGAACAGAACAAAATCACAGACCCACAAAAGGGTTGAAATTGGAAAGGACCTTTGGATATCATCTAGTCAAACCCCCCTGCTCCAGCAGGGACACCCAGAGCACGTGGCACCGGGTCATGTCCAAGCGGGTTTGGAAGATCTCCAGAGAAGGAGACTCCACAGCCTCTCTGGGCAGCCTGTGCCAGGGCTCTGTCACCCTCACAGTCAAGATTTTCCTCACATCCAGTTGGACCTTCCTGTGTTTCAGTTTGTGCCCATTGCCTGCTCTCTTGCTGCTGGGCACATCCTGTGCTGGGCACATTCTATGGCCCCATCCTCTTGATACTCTCCTTGATATACACTGATAAGATAAATAAGTCTTTTCTGCTGAAGCTGCTTAATTTTTACATAAAAATGTGGCTGTTCACCTCATATTCTTCAGAGGAGACATTGACTTGGGTGCTGACCTGGAGATGTGTGACCTCTCATACACACTGCTTGAGCATCCTGGCATCTCCCCTAGCACTGACCTACATCCCATGGGCTTGGGTGGGGAGGGGGGCGCTCCACTGGTCATGGGCTGGAGTCTACCATGGCCACCATCAGGAATGTGTGTGTCCTTTCCCTTCGCCTGGAAGCTGGGATACGGATAATTGTACTTAGCTGTAAGGATACTTTAATCGGGCAGGCTGCAGGCATTTTTGCTCCCTAGGAGGACTCAGTCTCTAAAATTTTCTGAAAACTCATGTGGAAGAACTTGTTTGAAGATGGGCATGGGAGAATGATAATTCACCCCCCTCCCCTTGTCTCAGACACGTGGATAATAGTGGAGTTTCTGCGGGAAGAGCATTGCTCTAATTCTGTTCCCTCCCCAGTCCCACCCTTCTCAGTGCTGTCAGAAGCTGATGAAATAACCAGCTCTAATTTCAGAAATCACACGCCACGCTCTAAATAATTATCTGATTCAGAGTAAGGTCATGGCAAAAGAGACCTCATCCTGAAAGCTGTAACACAGTCTGTTTCCATTTAAGCAGCACTAGCCTGTTGAATATTTGCAATAGGTTGGATTTCCCGTATTGCATCTCTTCGGGATAACCCGGTCTAAAAATAGACGAGGGCACCCCATGGGTTAACAAAGTTGAATTAGGCTCGGTGCTGAATGCAAGGCAGTAGGGAAAGAGAAGTGCTTTTCTGATAGGTCTGGTCTTGCTTTCCAACACTTCTGGTTCAGCACAGTCTATTGTGTGGCCTTGAGAGAGCCAATGAAGTAATCAAAAAAAGCAATATTGGTTTAAATGACAGTTTTCTGACAACCATGCACCCGATTTGCAGAATTATGTTGTAATTACAGTGCACTTACTTACCTGATTCTTTGCAAAATCCTCCCAGGACCTTCATCTTCAACAAACAACTCTAACCTCGCTACTTGTGAATGATATTAATATTATTAATAATAATAATTAAAAACAAAACTCTAGAATTCATTAGTATCAGGGAGTTCAACCTCCCCAGTCTAGTTACTAAGGTCTGGATTTCTGTTTCTGTTTTCTTGAAAAAATGTCCTGAGTGAATTTGACTTCAGCAGAAGAGGTTCTGGTTGGGTAACTTCTGTACCTGATTAACATGTCGGAGCATTTTGAGTTACTTGGCTGGTACAACACGGACAGTAGTTGCACCACGAGTCCCCAGAAAGAAACTGTGGGAGAAGCTATCCAGCAATCGCTTTATGGGAAACCTTTCTTAGCATATTCTGAGTTTTGTTTTCTCCTCTTCCTACCTAGGTACGCTGAATAACAATTATCACATAAAGTGAGGGCATCCGCTTTCAACGTGCCCTTCCACCCTTCCCATATGAATCACATCACACATCTCTGTTTAGTCTATTAAGCGAGATACTGTTGAAGTTATCTTCAGAACTACTTTATTTAATCAGTTTCAGTTAGTAAAAAAGATTTAGCCAAAAGCTATTTCCCTCATGTGGGCTTGCAGCTCGTGAACAAAACAGCTCCCCGAGGAGCAAGAACTGAGTTCATTGAGGAACGTGCTAATTAAAGCTGGATAAGTTTCCCTCATTAGGTGTAATTACTTTAGGTTTTGCAGGCTGTCTTCTATGGGGTGTCCTTCCTGGCTGATGTGTTGAGACTGTCTAAGAAACTGCGATGCGCTAAGTGCGTAATTTCCAGCAGAGACCTTCTTTTCAGTGTCCTGGCTTTCCCACTGTCCACAGTAAGTAACCTCTGTACGTAAAAATAATCGGTTTCCTTATATTCCTACATATATATAGCATAGCATGTGCATGTATAAAACAGATAAGAACTAACAAGTAGGCTCTCCTTTACCATGCTTAAATGGATTGGGGCCATTTAAAAGGAGAAATGGTGCTCAGATCCGCCTACAAGCCTCACTCACGGTTGAATGTCAAGCCTGTTGTACAAACTTCAGGATTGCTGTCCCTGAATGAACACAGATTGACCCCAAGGGGTGAAGCGTAATCTTATGTCCGAGTAGCTTTGTCGTTATCTGCTTATGGCATTTCTCTGAAGGGCAGCACGGGCCAGACGGTACCTGGGAAGCCGCAAAATCTCACATTCCCTTCTCTGATTCCTGTATGGCTTTAAGGAAGCACGGGAAAGAAACTGTCACGGGACGTTGGTTACAGTCACATTGCAGATCACCCACTCCCACCCAGACAGTGCTTCTTCCAGTGGTACGAGTTGAAGGGGAACCAGCGGGTTACTTAGACATGTTGCTACGAGCAACATGTCTAAGTGCGCAAGCGAAACTTGCCATCTCAAAGAGCCGAGAAGCACTGCTTAAACTTGGTCCCCAAGCAGCTTAGTCTGCTGGCTCATAAGGCCGTCCTGCGGCGCTGGAGCAGCGTCAGGGCCGCGCTCGCCCTCCGTGCCCTGCGTGCGCTCAGGGCCGCTGCACGGCCCCCGGGCGCAGCCCCACGTGCACGCGGCGGGAGCCTGGGCTCGCCTCGGCTTCCAGCATCCCCAAACCCCGCTTTCTAACCCCACACACGAGACGTGCCCAAGTGCAAGAAAGCCCCTGGGTATCAGTAGCTGACACCAGGATTCGCTTCTTCCAGCTACTTTTTGCCATTGCAAATACTGTGCTGGAAGAAAGGGGTGCTGACACTGCAGCTTGCTTCTGCACCTGCAAGTGAGGCATTAGGCTTATGAGTTTTAAAGGCAGGGTAAGGTAAGTTTAGGAGAACTGCCTTTCCAAGATGTGTTTTTACTTTCTTACTGAGCCGTGCTTTGACAACCAATCTCTGGATGAGAACTTCTGGACCATCAAAAGAACCCATACGTGTGAAAAAAAAACCAAAAAATTAAAGCTATTCAAGTACTCCAAAGCAAATACCATGGCTGGCATTTTATAAAGGAAGGGTTTCTCACAGTATCAGCACAGAACGCCTCACCTCATTGCAAATTCCTTTAGTTATGCGGTAACAGGTGTGATAAATCTAATTATCTGTCAATCTCACTATTTTTCATGTAGGTGATATTTTGCTTTCTCAGACATGAAAGCACTATCCAAATCCCATCAACTGTGTTTTTCTTTTATTTATCTTGTTTCCAGTTTGTGTGTGTATCCTTTTGGGGACTGTACGCGTACGACCGAGAGCTGGTTTACCCCAAAAGCGTTGATGGAATCGTTCCCCAGTGGTTAAATCATGCTATGGTGAGTAAGAAACATCACTGACGCTTGCATAGAATAGAGGCTTTGCAGTGCACCTCCCATCATTGCCTTATGGAGCTTTCCAGAAGAGTTTCACAGCTGCTGCTTTCTCATCTCCTTCTTTCTGCTTCTCTGAAATCGATGTTGAGCCGTACACAACAAACAGAGGCACGTGCTTGAAGTTGCCTAAAGAAGCATTTTAGCACGCAGGGATTGTCAAACTTGTCAAACCATTTAAGTCAATGAAATGATGTGAAGTCATACTCGGTACTGTAACTCAAAAAATAAGTTGTTTCTGCAAACATAAATCTGTGAAATACAAAATGGCTGGGAGTACAGCAAAGCATTTCTTATGTTTTAGGAAAGGTGAAAGAACCAAAAAACATATGACAGCTCAACAGCTAATAGGCTAATGTGTGCACAGCTCTGAATAGCTGAATTGAAATGATTGTTTACAGATTTCTATAAATACTTTCCAGATTTCTCCTTCATTTGGTCTGGCTTTTTTATGATGTGTTGAATAATCACATATTTCTCATCAGTCAAGTGTAAGGAGGCTGACATTAACATGGAAACTGTGGGTGGATTGTAAGGTCACGGTGGCCTCATGGGGCGAATGGGAAGGGGGAGAGAAGGGAGAGGTCCACTGCTAGGCTTAATCAGAGGAGCCAAAAAGTATGAAATAATCACACCGAAGTCTCAGCCTCCTTTCTCTCCAGTTTCTTAACTGGACTTCAGGTTCTTAAGCAGCACACATTGCAACCCCCTGCAACAGCGGCAAGGCATTTTGAAGAAAAATGCAAGCAGCTTCAGGATTTCAAGCTGAAAACACTTGTTAAATGCTTTGAATGACCACTTGATTTCCATATGCATGTGTCTGGAATCCAAACACACAGAGACATCATCACCACATTACTGATATCCAAGTGATAAACTGCAATCATTTTGCATTTTCAAGCTGATCAGCTGCTCTCTGCCCCCAAACCCATCTTCACCAGGGCTCCAAAGCAGCAGTCCATACGTCTGAAGAGATGCAAACAGGCACCGCTCCTTCTCAAAAGCCCTGTCAGCCCCAAACGAGATCCCTTTTGTTCTCAATAACACACTGGTTTCAGGTCCGAGATTCACTACCAGTGACCAGTTGAAGTCTAAACTCCTCAGTTTGTAATGGGTGTACAGGGCATGGGTTGGGAGTGAGAGGAGCTTTTGCTTTCTGTTTGGATCTCAGAGCAAAGCTGGGAATTTCCCCTTTGCATTTCCACATTTATTTGTGCCTTGGGTAGGCTAAGAGGTGCTAGAACTTAGATTTTTATTTTATGTGGAAGAACTATTTGCAGGAATTCCTAAAATATATTCACTGTAACTTCTTTCTTACTTCCCTACATCTTCATTTCATAACAGAACCATTTTGACAATAACAAAAAGCTTTTCCATCTCAGAAATGTCAAAAACAGGTGTTTAAAAAGAAAAACAATCCTTCCCCAAAATTATTTTGATGAGAGATACTTCACACAAAGCAAAGCTCTATCAAAACCTAGTATTTTATTTCTAAAGCTCTTAATACACTGCAGGCATCTTGCATTTGACAGTTCCTGGGTGGGAAGTTTTCCTTCCCGTAACTACTGAGTATGAGACATCTGCCATGAGTGCGGACTGATGCCTGCCATTGACAATCCACATCTCTTGGAATGCTCTCCAGTTGTGGAGCGGCTTAAATGCCAACGATACAGCAATTCCCTGAAGTTAACTCTGCGCTGCATTGCACAGCTCTGACACAGGGGCCACTGTGCAGCCAGGACAACATCCCTCCAGCCCAAAGAGAACCTGCTCAGTTTAGTCCCATGGAAGCATCGTGTAGGATTTCCACATCTTCTTCACTGGGAAAGGGGTGAGGTGGGCGGCAGAACTTTCCATCTGCTTATGGCAGAAGGCACGGTTCCTACAAATGCCGTGACAGACATTTGAAAAGAAAATTTTGAATGTGTTTTAGAAAGAAGCTGTCTTTTAGCATTGCAGAAAGCTTTATTTCTAGAAAAATAGTGTTTTCAAGTCTCCAAGCTTAGCTGAGGCAAAACAAATTGCTCACTGAAAATGCCATGGAAATCCAAGGAGCTACCAGTGCTTGACATATTGATTGCCAAGCAGACACTATTTATTTGGTCTTTGTTTTCTTGCACATTCTTGCTGTACTTCATGGCTTTGAGATTGCAGCCATTTCACAGCAAATTGGGTACAGCATCTAGCTGGCTTTGATGGAAAAAGGCATCAGTGCCCCAACAGCACACATCGGTGCCGCACCACTTCCAGTGGGAGCGTTTGGCGGTTTCTTTCTTTTGTAACATGGCCTATTTTAACATTGTAAACAGAGAAAGCATATGTTGTTATGTAACTAAACAGTGAATCTAAAAAATAACCACACAAAGAGTTCATTTTCCTGTCCAGTTCTAGCGTCTTCCTTATAACAAGCAACCAGCTATTCATTTTTCTCCATCTGCTCCTCTCACACTATGACAGCGTCCTTGTCCACCTGGGACTCAGAGCTGTACCAAGAACACTGCATTTTAGCCAGGACTTTACAGTCTCAGCAGGAACATTTTCTGTTTTGCAGAAAGGTTGGCTAATGCAGAAAGAAATCTTGCTAAAATGTAAAGATGCTGTATATTCCAGAATACCCAGGCTTCTCTCTTGGCCTTTCTACTGTGGTTAGTCCAAGGCCGTCCCTCAGTTTCCTTTTCTGTTTATCTTGGGTAGGATGTTTTGCCATCTTTATTCAACCTTTGAGACTCAAGTATGAAAAAAGATACTTATGTCTCAAATAATACAATTATTTTACTTGAGCAGATTTTTTAAGTGGAAGATGGCCGAGATTAAAAGCTGCACTGGCCCGGTCAACAAGTGAAGTTGTTTATTTCTTTCCCAGTCTTCTCTTTTCAAGCAACATCTGGATACTCTCTGGGAGGCTAGTAACTGGTGTAGACAGTTCGATTGAATCATACACGTGTATTACTCAATTTAATGGCAGTATAAGGGAATACTACATTTTGAAGAGGCTGACAGAACTGAACGTTAAGCAAAAAGGGGCAGCAGTGGGTCAGAAGAGATCACTCAAAAACATTTTTCTAAAACAAAAGAAAGGTTACACATCGATATTGTCCAGATGAATTCACGAAAACTGTTATGGTACAACTGTCCTTTTGTAAAGTCTGTAAAGCACAATTCTTGTAAAATGTACAAAGCACATTTTTTAAGCTACAGCTATGTTTGGTTTAACCGTATCTTTTCATAACTTACCCTGTAGATAGTTTACCCTCCTGCCTTGACAAAAATCAAGATTTTATTGTCCTTGGCACTTTATAGACACACAGTTATGAACTATGCATGCTCTGGAGATCTTGTACACCAAATAACTATGGAAAAACAAGCAGAGGGATGGAATATAGAAGCACAGAAGAAAAAATGACTTTCCACTTACTCCTATTTGTACATCAGGGTATCTATGTAAAGGATTATAAAGTGCTCCAAATTACTTAGGAAGCTCCTGCACCACTAATGAACCTTTCGGTTGCAAAATCTGTGTGTATAGCAGAAGCTGCTTGCTCGGCCCGTGCTATCCGGAATCATGCTCCAAGCATGTACCCAGGAACCTCTTTGGTTTGAGCTCTGACCATCTCAACTGATTCTTCTTGCAATTGGTATTTAATGCTTAATAATTCTTTTATATTTATACAAGACAGAAACACTTCCATTTGTTTGCATTTCACAGTATCTCAGTTTTAAGCTGTCTGGCAACTATGATCATTTACAGACTTCCAACTGTACTCAGCTTTTGGCAAATAAGAGGAATGTCTGTGTGAGGGATAGGGCACATTAAATTAATCACTTGACACATTTAAGTGCAAAGATGCTTAGCTCTTCCCAGCACTACATACATTTTTTTTTTGAAATTTCCATTTTTGTTGACATTAGCCCATTTCTTCGGGGAGAAAGTATGTGTTTCAGAGAGCAATGTTATGGCAGGGAATCCTCCCTGACTTCTGCTAGCCCAAAGTGCACAGGTGCAGCCTCTACAACCCAGCCCATGAATGAACAGCTGGAGAAAAACATTCTGCAGTGAAGAAATGTGTCGTTTCAGACTCATGTTGGCTTCCAGCTGCAGTACAACATCACTTTCTTCGACTATATATCTAATGTCAGGGAGAAACATGATTAAAATTCTAGCCTTGACACTGATACAAAACATTTGCTCATAAGGATTCAGATATTCAGCCAGGGATTTATTTGCAAACATACATGCATGCATGCAGGAAATGTTACCTCTGCTGCTGTTTTACCTTTGATCATACAATTAGCATGAGGTTTCAGCCATTTTCACAATCATGCCCCCCACATAACTGCCTCTCTCTCTCAAAAAAAAAACAAATATAAAAAAAAGTCACTTGGCAGATGCATATAAGTGGACAAGGAAAATGCTGAAAGTTCAAACAAGAATGATGCTAAGTTTTAACGGAGCAATAGCTTCTGGACTAATTTGTTATTATAGCTGTTCAATAAGAACTCAGTATAGAACTCTTTTTACTTTACCAAAAAATTATTTTGTAATCATCTGTGATTCCCTGAACATGCATCAATGGCTAAGAGTATAAAAGGAAAGTAATAGGAGAAAAAAAACACTTATTTGACTAAATACTTTAACGAAGGCAATTTACTGTTTAAATAAACAAAACAATAAAATGAACAATAATTCTTTAATCCCTCCACCCCTTAAAAAGAAATGGCATAGAAAAGGAGCAAAAATATGTAAGATATAGAGATAACAGATAATAGAGTAAAATTTTAAAGCAGACACTTGAATGGAGACAGTATCATAGTAAAATAACTCATAAGAGGGATTTTGTTCCAAGAGGAAGCCAAGAAAAGAAAGTACAGGGATCCAGAAAATTATGAGGAGTATAAAATTAAGTAGTGGTTATGGTGACAGGGAGCCATTTAGTTTTATTACGCTCAGATAACAGAGAGCGTAATTGTTTATAAAAACATTCAGCTGAAAGAAATTTCTAGAGATACTGGGACATTTCCCAACCAAGAATGGAGGAACTGAGTAAACACCTCAAAAACTTCAACACATGAGCACTGGCTTTTTATGTCTTATAAGACAGCACTGAAATGGGCTTTTACTTTTTGTTTGCAGCCACATGCTGATAGAGAAGATACAATCACAAGTATCTGCCTGTGGTTTTCAGCACACAAGCTCTTTGGGGAATTGGCCTGAAAGAAGATGGGCATTTATTTCAAAAGCGCTTGATGGTGCCTGACCGTGCTGAGCGAAGTTGGGTTTGGCCAGCGGTAACTGTGAACATCCCCTGTTAAAGTCTCACTTCTTAATGGAGACACAGAGGGTATATAAATACAGACAAATTAGAAACAAACAGTTCTGGTCAATGACGGCATCATTTCCTTGACTCCGGAGTCAAGCAGGGTCGAACTGAGTCAAGCCGGGACGCATGCGTTAAACCTGCGTGTGATCTCAGCAGCTCTGGGGAGATTATTCATGCGCTCGAAGCCAAGCACAAGCCGGAGCTGGCGGCCGAGCAGAAACTGTACCCAGCCCTGTCCCCTTAGCCCCAGAAAACTTGTGTTTACTTACATCCTCACGAGCAAAACAAGCATATAGCGTTCAAAAAGTACATGGATCCCTCAAAATAACATATACGGGAGATAAAAATACTGTGTGGTTTTACCAACTAGTGGAAAAAATACTCAGAGAGGACTGTTTATCTCAGTTTCACTCACAAACCTGAAATGTACGCCAGAAAAAAGCACACAACACAGGGTAGGAAACAAAAAAGAAGACACAGGAAAATGTTACAATTCTATCCTTCTCTGCAGGAAACTAATATGCCAATATTGCAGATAAAGTTCATGAACTGAAGAAACCTTTTCCCTGTACTCATATGTTGAAGTTTATGACATATGAGCAATCAAAGAGTGTTGCAATTTTATAGTTAGATCAAATTCCCCTGACTTTGTCAGGACAAAAGCAAATAAAGTAAGTGAAAAATCTTAGTTGGCAAAAGGAGCCGCAGGTATTTTTTTGTCACATAGTTGGAAGCAGAATTCAGATTATAAATGTAATGAGTTAACACAAGGTCTCTGATAATTTCAGGAGACCAGTAGCCTTTATTTTTCTGCTCAGTGCCCTGTAAAAATAAAAATAGAAAATAGAATACTTCTGTCCTATGTCCTAATATAATTAAAATGGAAAGCTTTCCTCAACAAGAAGTATTCAGACATACAAATGTGTTATTATTTAAAGGAACAGAAAAACAAGTACTAAGAGGTTTTGTACTGAGGGAGAAAACCTAAGATCTGTCCTTCCCTCATTCGGCTCATTGACAGCCAGACCAGCACACACAGCTATTGTTTGGGCCATTTTTTCCTTACCTTGCAGGGAAATAGTTTTTTCTCCCTCTGTGATAATTAGTTTTGTCAGCTTCGCTGTTTATACGTGAAACTGAGAAACTGTTAATTGAAATAAAAAATGAGTCACTGTTTCCAGCAATTTTTGCCAATGTTTTGATCTGTGTCAATCTGAGCTTAATTACTGAGTTTTCTTTAAAGCGAGAGGCGAGCTCACATATTTGAATTTGGTTATTACACTCTTTAGACAAACGTCAGGTTGGAAGTGTAGCTAAACAGCGCTTAAAGCGCCTTTAATGCACTGTGGCTCATGGAGGCCCATGGTAGCCACAACCAGGATGAGAAAACACTTATTTATCAAGAAGAAAATGAAAAGCCTTTAAAGCCTCTCAGCGGGTACCATTAACGGCGGTGTACGGCCCATCGCTAAGGATGCTGCCCAAGTCCGTTTCCCCCAGGCACGGCAGGGAAGGCGCTCGGAAGCGGCACGGCACGGCCTGGCATGGCCCGGCACGGCACAGGCCTTGCTCTGCGCTTCCCCGCCAGCCTCCTCTGGTATTTGCTGTGCAAATACGCATCGTGAAGAGCTCGCCGCCGGCTGCGAACACGCTCCGTTATTCCACAGGGTTTCCCCAGTGAATTGCTGCTAATGGACAAACTAGGAACTGTAACAGAGCGTGGCAGAAATATGTGAATTCACCAGCGGGCTCTAAGGCAGCAGAAAGGCACGGGGAGACTTTCTCGTGTGTTTATTGGGCCTCTAATTGGTTTCTGGGTCTTGTGTAGAGGGGAAAAGGATGATGGAGAAAAAAGACGGGTCATATCTTCAAAAGAACTGTGGTAAAACAATGTAAAAGGTAAAGGTAAAACATTTGCATTCTGGGGGTGCATGAAGCCAGCTAAGAGACATTGTTAAAAAATGTCCTGCAAAGTCATTTGTGTGGCAAACCGGCAATTTATATGGTCTACAAAGATCATATCCGGCTACATATGCAGCACTTCTCTCTAACTAGGAATTAGCTAAATATATATTACTAAATAAAATCGGGTTAATATAATGGGAAGATATTCTTAGAGATGCACAATTATTTGTACAGAAGACACATAACTCACATTCTCATAAATCACGTACCAGTACGCAGGATAAACCAAAGACTTTGAAAAACTGTTGCCCAAAGAGATGCAGACAGCGCTCTGCTCGGGGCCGGTTCTGGCCAGGCCGGTAAATGGACACCCGTCCTGGGGAAGGCGGCAGAGCGCCGGGGCGGCCCCGGGGCGGCTGGAGCCCGAGGGCTGCCCGCTCGCCGGGGGCACTGCTAGGTCAGGCAGTCTGCCACGAGGCCGAGGCGAGCGCCCCGTCCGTCTCCCCGCCACGGGGCTGAGGCCGAGGCGAGCGCCTTGTCCATCTCCCCGCCATGGGGCCGAGGCCGAGGTGAGCGCCCTGTCCGTCTCCCCGCCACGAGGCCGAGGCAAGCGCCCCGTCCGTCTCCCCGCCACGGGGCCGAGGCCGAGGCGAGTGCCCCGTCCGTCTCCCCGCCACGAGGCCCGGTCAGACGGCCCGAGGGTGCTCGGCAGAAGGGCCCCTTCCGTGGCAGCTTCTCCGGCACAGGGCGGTCACAGCCCCCTGGTGTGAAGTTAAGTCTCCAGCACAGGGCTCCCTCTTGGTGAAAGCGGAGCCGTTGTTCACTCCTGGTCATGCACTCTCAACAGACGTGGAGATCAACTCGGCCCTCACAAGTGTTGCTGCACGGGCTTCTGAGGCCTTTGAAGCACTTGTCCTTTCTCAGCTGTCTTTCCTCTCTAGATGTATCAACCTTTTCAGCTGTGCTTTCTGCTCCCTGCTGTAGGCTGCCTTCCTCTTCGTATCTTCTTGCCATTTGAGCTGTTCTATTCCGGACGCACTCGGAAATAACTCCACCTGCAAAACGGGGTACCCTAAATCAGGCAGAGAATGCCAGCTGCCACCTGCTCAGTGTCACCTGAAGCACAGCGGTTACCTCCCAGGTCTTACACGCAATGCTCCTGTTAATACGATTCGTGAATCCCATGCCTTTTTTTTTTCTTTTTTTTGGCTAAAGCCTCATTACACCACTAACTTGTACTCAGCCAGTGTTCTGTGGACACAAAGCCTCAAACTGAAAAACAAGTACATGAAATATCCCACCTGAACTCCATTCACTGCAATAAAGAGTTATTTCACCAAATCACTCCTAGTAAATTCCTCTTGGTAGAGCAAAAGTACAGCTGGAGCAACCAGCTTATAGTTTTTAAGAGTGTTTAAATTAATTAAATGAGTAGCATGCCATTTCACGTGTCCCTAAGGAATTCCGTAGGCCATTAGATGTCAGATGAAAATCAGGACTTATATCCACTTTGCATAATGGACAAATTCACTGTGAATGGCTGGACCCGAATAATGAGGCTAAAGTGAGAGTTTCCTATCAGTGCTGTCTTGCATGGGCATTTTGATTTTGTTGTAAGACAAATGATTGATGATCTATGGAAAATAAACATTTTAATGTAATTCTGAAGGTAGCCTAGCACACAGATACCTGAGTCAAAGACACAGTATCATCCAGAAAGGCCAGAGGGCTCAAGTATATGTGGTAGGGGCAGGCAGAAAGCGATGTCTACCGCACGGACAAGCAAAGCATGCTCAGTGTGCATTTACACAATTTCATATACATGTGTGGCATCTCTTATGCTATAAATATACAGCAATAAAACTTTGACACCCTACTACCGCCTCATACGTTCAGCACAGCTTTGGACACATACCTGCATTGAAACCATGAGAATGACTTCCTTTGGGCATCAGGGAACTTCACACCGTACATCTGATAGATTGTGTCATTAAGCGGAAAAAAAATCATGTTTTTCTTTTTTTTTCCTTTTTTTTTTTGAGCCTATCTTTCTTTATTTCTCCCATGCCCTATCCCTCCCCATCTAACTGTGAAACCATTTGCCTAATTGTCAGGAACTTAACTGAATAGCTGGCTACCACTGCTAGAATAGTTGGCTGCCGTTGCACCTCTGACTGCGTTTGCCGTGTTGTTCCCCAGCACTGGTTAGGTCTTCTCTTGGGTCTTCTGTCCTAGGCCGTGAAATTCAAAACTAGGGCTTGCTTGCCCAGAGAAAACTGTAACAGTTTTAACTGGGAGCTTTATTATTATTATTATTGTTGTTGTTGTTGTTGTTGTTGTTATTTTAAGTTGCTACAAATCAGCCAAGCTGAAGAAGCTTCAGCATCCCAGGAGCTCCCCATGTCCACTTAGTATCAATCCCCTAGAGCTCTACTGAGCTCCCACCTTCTTCCCCATGCAGAAGGGACCAACATCCCTGTTGGAGCAGCTCCCCAGCCCCAAAACAGCTAATGCCACCAGGTGGCCAAACGCTCTGTCCTGTGCTGAAACCCCCTATGCTCTGGCAGTTATGATCATACAGGCACTTGAAACTGAAGATATTTTAAACTAGTCCAGCTCCTCTGGCAATCTTTTTCCTCACCGTTGTTAAACTTTCGTGAAGTTCCTTTCCCCTGCAGTGAAAGCTGGCCACAACCCAGGCCCAGGATGGCAAAGGCACTTCAGCAGCATTTTCAGTCTGCAAAAAGAACCACCACGCACCATACTTGCAATAGAATAAAACTGATTCTTCACTTCTCTTTCTAATAATAATAACCTGGAAAAAAATGAAGATAATTCATCAACTCTGAGTTCAAGGAGAAGACTTTCCCTATCCTCAAATATAAATAGCAATAGCTTTACAGTATCTTTTGTACTATAGTGGGTATTGCCAAAACATACTGCATTTATAAGATTTTAAAAAAATGATTGCCTCCTATAAAGTAAGACAGATCATTAAATTGGTGGACCTTGATACAGTTCTTTGTACAGAATACCAAGAAGAAAAATTCAGTGCTTATTACTGTTGGGAGATTTCTTCATTATGAAAAATGACATTTATGCATTTGTATGACATTATACACAGTACTATTAGATAATACTTTGCCCACATGTGTGTTCTTGAGCTTTGTGAGCAGTAATGAGTGAACATGCAGCACTGCTACGAGTCTGTGACACATTTTCTTCTCTCCTCAGCACACAACTATATTGCCTTTCACTTTNACCTCTGACTGCGTTTGCCGTGTTGTTCCCCAGCACTGGTTAGGTCTTCTCTTGGGTCTTCTGTCCTAGGCCGTGAAATTCAAAACTAGGGCTTGCTTGCCCAGAGAAAATTGCAACAGTTTTAACTGGGAGCTTTATTATTATTATTATTGTTATTGTTATTATTATTATTTTAAGTTGCTACAAATCAGCCAAGCTGAAGAAGCTTCCGCATCCCGGGAGCTCCCCATGTCCACTTAGTATCAATCCCCTAGAGCTCTACTGAGCTCCCACCTTCTCCCTCATGCAGAAGGGACCAACATCCCTGTTGGAGCAGCTCCCCAGCCCCAAAACAGCTAATGCCACCAGGTGGCCAAACGCTCTGTCCTGTGCTGAAACCCCCTATGCTCTGGCAGTTATGATCATACAGGCACTTGAAACTGAAGCTATTTTAAACTAGTCCAGCTCCTCTGGCAATCTTTTTCCTCACCATTGTTAAACTTTCGTGAAGTTCCTTTCCCCTGCAGTGAAAGCTGGCCACAACCCAGGCCCAGGATGGCAAAGGCACTTCAGCAGCATTTTCAGTCTGCAAAAAGAACCACCACGCACCATACTTGCAATAGAATAAAACTGATTCTTCACTTCTCTTTCTAATAATAATAACCTGGAAAAAAATGAAGATAATTCATCAACTCTGAGTTCAAGGAGAAGACTTTCCCTATCCTCAAATATAAATAGCAATAGCTTTACAGTATCTTTTGTACTATAGTGGGTATTGCCAAAACATACTGCATTTATAAGATTTTAAAAAAATGATTGCCTCCTATAAAGTAAGACAGATCATTCAATTGGTGGACCTTGATACAGTTCTTTGTACAGAATACCAAGAAGAAAAATTCAGTGCTTATTACTGTTGGGAGATTTCTTCATTATGAAAAATGACATTTATGCATTTGTATGACATTATACACAGTACTATTAGATAATACTTTGCCCACATGTGTGTTCTTGAGCTTTGTGAGCAGTAATGAGTGAACATGCAGCACTGCTACGAGTCTGTGACACATTTTCTTCTCTCCTCAGCACACAACTATATTGCCTTTCACTTTCCTGGAAATCTTTGCCACACCACATCGTTATCCAACCAAGAAGAAGGGAGTGGTCCTAGTAGGATTTGTCCATTTGCTGTATATGAGTTGGTAAGAATTGTGTAGTTCAAAACATAGAGTTTTCTTCAAGTGATCTGCTTTAGAAAACACAGCTAAGCTTTGCATTTAGATTAAGTTTAAGATCACTGCTATATGGGACAAATAGTCTGTATTGTGGATAAGACACATCAACATTAGGTGAGACCCATAAAAACTCTTTCCAAACACAATATAGCTCCCAAAGCTATAAGCAAGTAAGCATGGTTACTCCTGCTATTCTACATCCCCTTTAGAAAGACAACAAAATTGCTCTAAACTCTGAGGTACTTCGATAATATACATATATTTTTCTGTTACGATAATATTCTCCTCTCATTTCTACAATTTTTGCTTTTTGATTGTTGTAAAAGAGCAAACCTCAAAGGTCTGGGGCCTAGAAGAGGAATAACACTTATTTTGACCCTTGTTGAGGAAATCTGAGTGGATTTCGAAACCTGAGCTAGAAGGTGATACTCAGAGCCAGGTGCGCATGGACTGGAACACCAAGGAAGCATCTGCTCCGCTGTCACCTCCAGCTGCACTGAGGGACACCTCTATGTTCCCAGTGCTATGCCATCGTTCATCTCCAACCTTTTGATCCCACTTTCCATCTGCAGGGATTCTGAGAAAATAAACTATGGGAGTGGGTCTGCTCATAGCCCACCTCCTTGGTGTGTGGCAGACCCCAGGAGATGGGGTTGCATCTGTTCCTGCTCATAGGCTGCAGAGCCAGCATCCCAGGCACAGAGACCTCCGCAAAGCCACACGGGCAGCTCTCAGCATGTCAGACTGCTCTGGGTATGCACTGTGCTGAACCTCAGCGCCAGGGTGTATCTATCTGGACAGTTTCAGGATGCACACCATGATGTAAGACACTTCCCAAAGCTGTACTGAGCATGGGAAGCACCTAGACCCTCGAGTGGAAGATGCAGAATAACTGATAAACAGAGAAGAAATTTGTTTTCATGCAAAGCTTTCTGCAAAGCAGTTGGGACTACTATGCCTTTTCATTTTCCCATTTTACCCACCAGTTCTTACCCTCAGCTAGATACACTCCAACATTATGTACCTCAGTCCCACTGAATGAAAACCTGGAATATAAATCACACAGATAAAGCAATCTTGTGATTTGAAACTTATAATAGTGGCTTTGGAAACAATGAACTTTGCTACTACATTATATAACCAAATTAGGAACCATTTATCCTAATCCTAGCTGGAGCCTAATACGATTAGGATCATGGCTTCCTAAATTCCATTTCTCTGCTCTGGTTCACTCTGTACTTAATGCTACCTTCATTTTGCTTGTCTTACGGCAGCATTCGGCTTTTACTGCCTTCGAGCTCAGACAAGGCTCCGGGCAGCTACCGTAGCCACATGTGCTGTGCTTTCTCCTAAAGCCCCTTCGTGTCTAGTAATTTCATGGGAGCTCCTGTTAGTGCCATGGCTGGAATTCTCCTTGCTCGGTGGGAATCAACATAAGGATCAGGTCACTTTCAGTCAATGCTAACAGATACCTTGCAGTAATCTTGGCTGCGAGGCACTGGGAAACAGAGCCATAGGTGAACTTTTCACTATCTACCTGCCTCCAAGAGGGATGTTCCTTTAGCTTTGGATATGTGCAGTATTCAAAAAAGAAAGCTCATTTTTAGTCATGGAACATCAGAGCTAGAAGAGCGGTTATGATTGTTAACTAATTCTTCCAAGGGTAGATATTGTTCCTCCTGTTTGCACTAAGTAATGCTCTACTATGGGAGTCATCACATTGAAAACTATGAAGGATGTAAAAATATTAGAATTGGCATTTTAAGTCTTAAAAAGGAAGTAACAAGAGCTTGCCCTTTTCCATCTCAGTGGCAAAATCAATTTAAAAGTAAAGATCAGCATAAAACAAATCTTAATCATCACAATTGTACAAGTGCTTTTGGAGAAAAGATCAAACTACCTTTGTAAGGGAATAAAAATCATTATAGATCACCCACTGTATCTTTGCAAAACTAAAACTCAGAAAATTGAGTCAAATTAAATCTAGAGACTAAAGGCTCTCTTGTAATGAGTCCATATTCTACCTCTGCCTTGAACCAAGAGTTTTCTTTCACTGTATGCTCATTTTCATTTCACAACCTTTTAATTTCAACTTAACCACACTTTCAGATAGCTCACATAACCACAGTATTTTCTTCTCTCCTTTTTGCATTTTCCCATTTAATAACTCCTTGGGGACTTTTTTTCATTTCCTTCAGTGAGTCCAGAGCCCCCGTTAACATTAGAAATGACACACAAAAAACAAGAGGAAAGAATAAGCCCCCCATTGCCTCCTGCCGTATATCACCTCTCAGCGGTGTCTATACGCTGCCCTAAATTCTACAGCAGCTCAGCAATACCCTTCCCCTCTCTAACCAGCAAAATAAGAGCTCACCTTTTCAGCCATTATTTTTCCTTTGTACTCTCTGATTTCTCCATTTTGTGGCATATTTTCCTGCCTTTGGGGCAGCTTGATTGTCACTTCTCTTTCTGAGTCCTGACATGCACTAGAAGGGGCAGGCAGGGGTCCCTTCAGAGAAAGCAAGGTCATGTTCCCTTGTAAATGCTGGTAGTAGACGGAAAGGTATGGAAAACCCCTCGGCTGTATTTACAAATCAAGAATTAAGCAAGGCAGGATCCTTTTGACCTGAAGGTTCCTTTTAGGAAAGTGCCCAATATTAGAAAGAAAACATCCTCGACAAGCACCACAGAGCTATCCTACTTTGCTATTTTAATATAATAAAGAATTATGTATAAAGGTATATATTTATAGACTATATTTGCTTGTAAATGTTTTATGTAAAGAATATCTTCATATTCTTAAACCCAAGCATTTGCTGCTGGTCATTCTTATGAGTTATAAATCATGAAAATAATGCCAAAAAAATGCCAGCCACAACAAGATTCATTTTGAGAGAAGAGAAGTGTAGAAAGGGAGGGTCAAAGCAGAAAAGAAGCCTTATAAAGTAGGCATAATTATCATTTCCTTTTTTATTCTTTCCCTCTTACCGGAAGGGCTTTCCACATGGTTCTGAAACCAGGAGGCAATGCAGTTATAGCTCTGCCCCCTACGTGGAAGTTGTTCCTCCTCTTTTTCTACTTCTAGACCAAGAGCAAAGTTGCAAGCAAATTTCCCTTGCCCTCTGGGCCCCTGCATCACCCTTTCACTTCCTCAAATGGTGCGTGGACTGGTCAACAGCGAGAGGATAGCGACGCCCCTGAGAAAAAGCCCTTCTTTTTACACCAACCCTAGGGATGTGGATCGGGACCCTATACTGCATATGCTCTTGGGATACTTGGTACAGCCCTTGGTACAGATCCATATTTTTGACCATTTCACTTTTTATTTTTACTGCAATTTTACAGCTATAATAATCCACGACACTGGGGTGGCAGCAGAACATTGTGTACATTTCAACCTGCACCACACTAATTTAGCAGTGATTCGAGTGTGCTTCATAGCAAATAATCCAAATGCCAAGAAGATGCTGAGATAATTTTCTTTGTATCAAGACTGTTTTGATAACCTGGTCCTTCTGGAGTTAAAGATCATGAAGTGGTTATTCTAACTGAATGGTACTAACCAAAGATAATTTCTCTCCTTGTCCAGGGTCCTGTGGATTTACTCAGTGACGGGAGAGTGGGTATATCCTGTCTTTGGGGTGTTCAGCCCCGTGGGGCTAGCAGCCTTTTTCACGGGCTGCTTTGCCACCATGGTCTGCTTCTACAGCTTTGGAGAGTTCCTCAACCGCATGATATGGGGTCAGTGCTTCATCTTGTTTTTCACTTCTAATCACATGAAAAAAACAATCTGAAATGAACTTCTGTGATTGCATAGGAGGGCATACGAGAGCCACGGTATGTTCTGGGGGCATTTAGGTGTCAGATAAAAATCGCTAGCTCCAACACGAAGCAAATCAGAGCAAGAATCCCAGCCCTTCCAGAAATAAGCAAGGCCATTATTCTCTAGTGTGGCTTGAGAAACATCTCTTACCAGTACAATCACTGGGCTTTAAATTCCTTCTCAAATGATGGTCCACAGTTCTGGGCTAAAATTCAGGGTTTAGTGAACTAGCAAATGTTACTGCTTACTAAAAATTTATAAGGCAGCAACATACCCAGGTGAGAACATCTCAACAGCTAGGTAGTAGACAGCACTTTTGAGAACATCTCCCTTCTGCCTCTGTGGTGATACATTCAGTGAGGATTTGAAGAAAATGAAAGTTGGTCTACTTGGACAAATAAGCAAGTATGTATATAAATATATACACACACACATATAGCACTATATATATATGCACACACACATACAATCACTCTTTTATATATAAATATTTTATATATATATACATACATATATAAATATGTATATAAATATACATGTAATTCAAACCTTTAGAAGAAAACATTCACCAGTTGGAAGAGAAAAAAGAACCAATGAAGCTTGAGGTTTGGGGGTGAATTTTTTTGTTTGTTTGTTTTTTCCTCCTCTTCTGGTTTCCTCTCTCTATTTTTTCATTCAAGATAAACTTTTTGAGTATGAAAGCGTCTGTCAGGAAGCGTGTATTTTATCTAGGACAAATGTGTGAACATTTGTAAATTTTTAAACGAGATTTTTGTTGAAAAGAAAAGCCCTGCAAAAAACACCTCTCAAAAAAACCAAGACAACCTCCCTCTGTTCCCAGGGAACATGTGATGCCTGATCCGTTCTGGGAAGTCTCACATGCCTGTCAAGCCAAACAGAGTGTCTATAGCTAGTCTCTCACCATGTGCACTCTGCTACCTAAAAGGAGCAGACTAACTTTCAAACCTGCTGAATAACCAGCAGCAGTTTTCACCACTTTGCAAATAAAATGCTCACTCTATGCACCCGTAATAGAAAATTTTGGCTATGTCTTCTTCCTGCATAAATATAATATGCGATGAAGATTGCTGGTGGCTGAAGAGACCTGTAGGTGTTTTGCGCTAACTCTGGTTTAAGAGGCATCTCCAAAAAGGCAAATACTACTAATTGTTTGTTTCTGGTATTTAACTAACTATCATGCCATCACCACTAAAAGAGAAAATCAGATCTTACACAATCTAGGTATGAGATTTTTTCACCATCTATTAGTTATTCTGGGCCTAGAGCATGCCTGAGGCAAAAACTGAAGATAATTGAAATAAAAATATTTTGATTCTGAAGGTGTTAATCAAGTGAACCAAAGGTTTTGCCAAATAGAGATCAAATTAACTGCAAAAATTAGCTGCATTTTGAACTGCTGACTAAATAAGCTCAACGAAGAAAAAGATATTAATTCATGAGATTTTAAGAAATAGGCAAACATCCAGATTTCTATATTCTAAGAAAGGGTAAAAAGCTGTCCCAGTTGTGACAGTATAAATGTAGCTTCGAAGATTACATGTAAATTACATAGCTTATGTCCTCCATCCGATGTCCTTCAGTGGTCCATGGAGATCCCTGTGTGTGCTGGGTTTGTCCTTTCATTCCCACTTGATATTTTTCAAAAGAGCCACAAAATCACAGCCTTAACCATTACTTGGTGCCCAAGCACCGGGCATCTTAAATTGCCTATGTAATCTCTTGTAATTTTACATGTATTCTCAGCTCTTCACCTCCAGGATTGGTGACATTACCTAGATTTGCTGCACATGGATAAAAAGCTGAGGTCTCCACGCCAATAGCTGGCTGCTCTGTAGCATGGGAGTCTGCAGTTTGGTAACATGGGGACCCTGGAGCAGCAGCATCTCAGCGAGCTCTGCCCACGGCGGCTCCGTCCTGCTCTAGCACACACGCTTGGGCGTGCAGGCAGGCTTGTTTTCAGCTTGAGTTTTCTTCCTCATCCATTTCCCAGCTGTTTCCACCCAAGAGAGAGGCAGGACTTCCTACAGCTGGTATTGGTAAGATCCCAATATTGTTGAAACACAACCAGAGGGAAACTTTTCCAAATTACAGTGTGCCAGAGCCTTAATATATTCCTGACTGAGACTAATCTGTTCTGCATGGCCAGAGTAAAAACAGATGCAAATGAAAGGGAGATGCGATTCCAACACACCTTCTTTCTTACAGCAAAATGCTCCCTATATTTTTTTTTTTGTCCTAGTCTTTTCCTGTCTCTCCTTCTCATAACAATAAGGGGACAGAAACAGTTAAAATACTCCCGTGAAAGAACAAAAACCAAAACAACCTGTGGTGTGAAAGGACAGGGTTCTTCACCTCTCCTAAACATCTACCCCACACCACCATGGTGGAATTGAGTCTTCCCTGTGGCGGGCTCTGGGACTGACTGTAGACTTCAGATGAAGCTTCTCCCACAGTGTGCTCTGTTTTATGAGGGCTCTTTTCCATGATATTCTATAGCTCCAGGCCACTATCATTTTTCCTAAAATGAAAAGTACCAGACATATGAATACTTACTGCTTTCCACCCATAAATGTATAGTTAGCTCCAATTTATTCCAAAGTCCATGGATGGCATCTTTCAGCTATCACAAGTAATTTTTAAAGCTACAAATCCTGTGCTTCGCAAAGATGTGGTATTATTTCTGAGAGCTGCAAACCCAGGCTGCCTAATAATATAACCTTGCTTTTCCTCTGGAGAGCAACCCAGAGACGCCAGACCCTAAATGTGTTTTAGTATTTATAGACAAACTATTTCATATAGCATTTGAGGTTTTAAAACTGTATTATTTCTCATTTGCCTCTGCCGCCCCTCGCACAACCGGACTCATGGTAACTAAGGCAACCCAGCTGCTGGGCTGAGTGGCACAGAGAATAGTACCAGCAATGACTTTATTTTTTGTTTGTTTGAAATTCCAAAGTTTCTACGGCACTAGACAATGCTGAGTAATAGAGAAACTCCAAAGAGGATAACTGGAAACAATGGGCTGATTCTTTTACTGCCATAATTTAACCTCAGCTGAGAATCTGGCTGCAGGGCCTTAGCACCAAAGATGAATCACGTGATGTCGTCTCTCAGTCCTGACGGGCAGAAAACACCACACAGACAGCTGATCTCATTTTATTATTTTTGACCTGTCAAAAAGGACCCCTCATATATAAAGCAAATGAGCTTCCCCTGAGATTTCTTCCTTGGTGAGGCAAGCAGATCCTTGGGGGAAATTCAGATCAAAGTTCTCCAACGTAGGAAGTGCAACATTTAAGGTGAGGTTTCTTCTCTGGCACCACTGTCTGAGGATTCATTGGATTCATTTGTCTTTCATCTAGTGGCCCTGACATATTTTCAGCAGCTGCGTCATTTCAATACTCTGAAATGCATGCGAATGCATTTCAGCTATATATGATCCTTGGCTAGCAACAACACCGCGAGAGATTTAAAAGGACACCAGGCAAAATCACTTTTAAGATTTTACAGCCATGGGGCATCTGCTGGTTCCAAGAAAATGTGGGCAGTGGAACCATCTTGTTGAGAAAAAGAGGGGCAAAAAGGAAGCTGGCCCGAGCAGTGCCAGTGAAAGGCTCCCCCACAGCACATTATCTGTAAGATGATAACATAAGATTGAATTCTTCATGTTCTCATTTTATTTATCAGCTATTGAGTTGAGAGTGCAGAAACCCAAATGGCAAATCAATCAATGCAAGGAGTATTTCTGTGGGGTAAAATGTCAGTCCATGATCCTACCGGCCCAGGCTTGGTTCTGAATGGCAGTTTTGGATGAACGTTAAAATGCTCCTGTTGTGCAGGTAGTTAGCAATCTAGACACAGGTTCGACTCTTTGCTATCACAGCCCTGTTGCATCTTTAGTGTCCTGGGCCATTTTAAATAGAGCCTCAGATCTAGAAAATGCTTCCATTTGTTCTATCGTGCCTTTAAGAACAAGGAATTGTCCAAGTTACATGCATTTTTTTTCGCTGAAGTAACAGCATTTATTACAATTTCACTATCAGTGATGAATGGAACTCCATTTCAGGAGGAAAATTGTATCTAAAAGCCCAAAGCGTGCAAACCAAACATTCATGTTTACTTTTGCCTCATCCATTCATCCTATTTGNCCTGGGCCAAATTGCTCTATTTTCTAGATTTGAGGCTCTATTTAAAAAATAGAGCCTCAAATCTAGAAAATGCTTCCATTTGTTCTATCGTGCCTTTAAGAACAAGGAATTGTCCAAGTTACATGCATTTTTTTTCGCTGAAGTAACAGCATTTATTACAATTTCACTATCAGTGATGAATGGAACTCCATTTCAGGAGGAAAATTGTATCTAAAAGCCCAAAGCGTGCAAACCAAACATTCATGTTTACTTTTGCCTCATCCATTCATCCTATTTGTGCCACAGCCCGGTGATGGCATATTTATATCCTTCCTATTTGTCAGTCAAGTTGCAGATTACCACTGGGGTAGAGGAATCCAGCTATTTAAAGAAAATATGCATCATCTGTTACATGACCTACTGCTGCTGACAAGTTTATCTGATGATCCACGGGAGGGAGTCATGATCAGCAGCTCTGGCAGCCCAGGCGTCCAGTTTCATCACTGGAGGCCAAACATATTAACAGACGCTTGCGAACATGCTAGCCCTGGCATAACAGCCTGTCTTCTTCTTCTGTGCCTGTCTTTTAGACACCTATTTGTACCTGTCAACCTAAAATATTTCTAGGATGATTTAGGGAGGAAGGACTGCAAGGCCTCATGTTCCATATGGGGTCAACTGCTACATACTATGTAGGCTGGAAAATAAAAATGCAGATAAAATGCAGTGGGTTTTCAGAGTTTTGGAGTTCAGAGTTGGAGGTTTTTCAGAGTTTCAGAGACTGTAAGGTCTACAGACAAGGAGAACAGCTATAGAAGAGGGAACTCTGAGCGGGATCGATCCTCAGGAGCAAAGAGGAAAGGCCAGGGCAGAGTTTTACAGGGTTCCCAATCATGTCCAGCCGGTGCCACCTCCAGGGCCAAAGGCAGCGCATCTGTCTGATCTCTGCTGCTGCTCCAGGAAGATCATTGGGTAGGGTCTGTGCCATCCAGGGCAGCCTCGTGAGGATGCTTCGAGTGTCTTCTCTGCGACCTGCTGAGGGCAGGAATTAATATCTCATGCCTTTGCAGGTGAACTTTGTTTTTTAAGATTTTCCCATATTCTTCGGCCTGGGCTCAGGTGTTGACAGACACTGTTCCCCACTAGCAAAGCACCGTAATTCTTAACGGATTCGGTCCACGGTAGTTTTCACACTGTTCTTCGGAGGCCCAGCAGCCCCTAGCTCGCTGGGTGCACGTGGGGCACATCCAGCTGCTGCAGCTGCCTCGGGCAGCAGATCCAGCGCCCGGGGATGCCGGCAGGGCACGGACCAGCTCGCGTCCTCCTGCCTTGCACGTGCAGCAGCCTGCTCGGGGAGAGGGCTTCTCCATGCGCCTTGTTAAACCCAGTCTGCTCTCCCCTGCCCCCGAACAGGCGATTCCATAGCAATCCTGGACTACAAGCGCAAGGGCAAGTGAGGCCTCCTCTTCAAGCCAAATGATCTCTCCTTGAACACTGGAGCCATGAAGTAGAGGAAAATAAACGCAGCTGTGATAAACCCTTTCTCCAACGGCTTCTGGTGAAGCCATTATGTCATGAGGCATACGGAAAACTGGTGGAAAATATGAAATGTTTGCCTCTTACACGATAACTCCGCAACGGCTATGAATAAGAAAACTGTGTTGCTCCGTTTATGCAGATTTCTCTTGCACAATATACGTGAGGATGCGTCCAAGGTTAAAACTTGTCACTGCTAAAGAACTCCCTCGGGAGCCTGGCACCCCTCTGTAAGAGCCCTGTGACTGGGAGCCAGCCCTTGTTTGGATTGCCCTTCACCAAGTCTGCAAAACATTAACAGGAGGGATAATTTTAACACTGCTGTGACTTCCAAGCTAGCTAGATAACAAATTGGGCTAACAAGGACTGTAATTAGGAATGTCTGCTCATAAAGTTCACCATGAAGCCAAATTCTTCCACTGAAAAGCATTCTGGAATATTAATATCTCCCCTCCCCCATTCCTAATAAGAAATCTGAATGCAAGACTTTTTTTTTTCTTGGTTTCAGTTAATCTTGCAGCAAAAGTAACCTAATTATACTGACTGTATGATTGCTTTGACAGAAAGCATGTTAATTTAAAGCACTGTTTAACATAAAGCTGCCTGCCATATAATTACATTCCATTCACATGTTTACTAATCTTCTTCAATATAGTTGATTTCTGTTATTAGCCTCAACATCTCGTTAACATCTGAAACGCCGGAGATATGCTTTGTAAACTCCAATAAACGGGCAAAACTGACTCTAGTGCAAGTGCTCTCTGATGGTCAACGTGAAAGATCTCTCTGTTATTAGTGGTGCATTTAAGTGAGAATTTGAAACCAACTACAGCACCGCAGTGCCTAATTCCCTCTTCACTGCCAAACCGCGTAGCTTAGAGCTACCGTGCACTCGGTTCACCAGGGTGTTATTTTCGTCTTTTTAACGCTGCTATAACTTAGTGAAAATGAAACACATTGCAAGCTGCCTGTGAGCAATAAAAAAAAGTACCATGCACCTCTAAGATTGTCCTTCTCGCATGTTGAGCACCTGATAAAATTTTAGCTTGGGTGATTAATGCACCAGGACTGGCCTGCAAACTCCATTACCTCTACTGCCAAAGATGCGGGCACATCCAGGAATTCCCAGTTTACCCAGATTACAGCCGGGGCCTGGGCAGCGTGCATGGCGGCTCGCAGCCTTCGCTGCCACCGGGACGGCGATCACCTTCGCGTTCTGATGCGAGGGACTTCTCTGCTGAACTGGTGAAGTTTGAGAGCATTGAGAGGCTTTTGTTTCTTCATTTCAAAGGCATCAGGCACGAGAGTGCTTCCTACTCCGTTCTGCTCGCTGCCAGGAAAAGGGGGAGGCTGGAGCTGAGCTCTGTGCTTTGAGACCAACAGCCAAGCGCCCAAAACGCCTGCGCTCTTTGGTCCTTCCTCTCTCACCCAGGCGATGCTGAGTAGGGCAGAGAGTGCCCATCAGCAACAGGGAACTGCCCCTGTCCCTGAGATTTTGGCAGGACCGCACGGAGCTACACCCAGGACGGACCTGGCCTTCATGCTGTGAACACTGGGTTTCTCTTCCAGCCGCTTCTCATCTCTCATTTTAGTTGGAGTAAATATGCAGAGCCAGTCAGAACTGTTTACTTTTAGCTGTAGATGCTCACGGCATCTCATAAGTGAGAAGTTACCACCGAACGAGACGCCCGCCCGCTCGCGCGGTGCAGCCGTGCGGGGCTCCCTTCACACTGCTTGGCCCAAGGCAGCCCGTGCGGGAGGGAACGATGCGCAACCCGGCACGGCAAGGGACGCGGCGGGATCCCTGCGCAGCCACCCCCAAAAAAAGATCCTATGACTGAACTGCATTTTTTCCAACATTAAGCTTTTTGAGGGTCTGGGAAGAGAAAAAGAATATTAGTATTAGGGAGGACAATGTCAGAAGTTATGGACATATCACACACACACAGTATTTTTTTCTGGTGCTGCAGAACCAGCTGTAAGTAATTCCCGCAGTGATTAGGAACTTCCATCTTAGCTCACATCTTTATAAAAGTATCGACAAGCGCTTTTTTATACCCTCCCCAATTTCCCACACAAACTTCTTGCTTTGGGTCTCTGCCAGCTTCAGGGTCACAACCTGACCTCAATAACATAACTTAAGGCTGCTCTAAGCCTTCAGCAGAACTCCCAAAGATTTACTTTGATGGATGCAGGGGCAGAATCTGGCACGCAGAAAATATGCACGCACATTCTACCAAAGCATCTCAAACAGTTGCCCAGGAAGGCTAAAATCCAATTTGAGGCCTTGTATTCACTTGGCAGAGCACATCATTAAATACTTTGTGCCACAAAATCAACCAGAAATCCTCAGGAGTATTGGTAAGAGGAGGCTTCGAACCAACCATGAGAGCTGGGCAAAGAACCATTTCCCAGGAAAGCTGTTCAGAAGCTACTGGAAAAAAATGACAGAATTCATGTACAGGTCATGGTAAGTTTTGCTAATATTCAGCCCTGGAGAAATACATTGTTGACTGTCTATCAGGATTCATATGAGTACCTCCGTAGCAAGTTCAGTTCCTGAACCAAAGCCAGTACTTGAGCCTAAGAAGAACTATTTGCGATTGTGTTTTACCTGCTCTTTTGCCCAATCAAATAGATAATTCAAATGGAACTGCCGTAGGTCAGGCCTAGTCATCAGTGGTCAAAAGCTCCTGAAGTGAAATCTTTGCCTCTTCCAGTCTCTGGAAGCATGATCCTGCAAGGATCAGGTGTTCGGTGTGAATGGGCGTTAGCTGATTAACTTCTGGACACTGGTATTTATAAAGAATGGTTTCAGTAAAACCTCCAGAATGAGCATCAGTAATGGCTCCTAACTATAAAATCTAACCATAATTTGGTATTTCAATGTCACCTTCTATAGAACGCTCTCAAACATTTAGCAAATCTTCAACTGCCTTTTGCTTTGAGAGGTTAATTTCCCTCACTATCTGGAAGGGAGGTCAAACTTACATAACAAAATGACACATTTTCTACAGCTCACCAAACAGAACTACCTGCCCTGAACACGTAGTATGACCATCTGGTTTTACTGTCCATAAGGATGAGCTTCCAAAGCAGAGGAGACTGAAAACTGCATGTAATAACATATACCTGCTTTTCCCTATAAAATACTCACTAAAGTTTGTGGTCTGGAATGAGCTACAGACTTGCCCTGGCCACATGGCACAAGTTGGGCATGTTCGTCACCTCAGCTCACATGAAGTTCGCACGCTACAACATACCGCGGCTCCCTCTGGCAGCGTTTGGAAACACCAGACTTTATTGTGCTGCTTGTTCTTCGTATCGGGCTCAAGAGCTCCCACAGGGGCGCCCCACAGCTCCTGTCCGTGCGGTAGAATCGCGCGCGCCCCGCACGGTGCACGCACGTATGGAGGGCGTCCGTCTGCGATGAGCTCCGGACCCCAGTTTGCAGCACGGCCGGTGACACGAACGTCCCTGCTGCAGGGCCGAGGGGAAGCGCGCGCGCGCGCACACACGTATAAAATGCTGAACTCCATGTATAAGCGCTCGTGCGTGCGTGGGTCTTCAGAAACACCCCCGGGGCCTCCACGCGGTTTTCTCAAGGCTGACGTGGGGAAGGGCAGCTTTGCTCGGGCGCCTTCCGAACGGGGGAAAACAACCAGACCACACCAGCAGGAGGAAACACCGTGCGGCTGCCGGGCTCCCAGGCGCCAGGGGAGGCCCCCACGCGGCCCCGCGGCGCTCGGCCCGCTCCGGC
>VWPW01026100.1:669641-690221 GCA_013389825.1 Crypturellus undulatus
CCGCAGGGCCGGCGCGCGCGGGGAGACGCCGGCGCCGTCCCGCCGCCCTGCGCCGCCTTCTCCCGCTTCCGCTTCTTCTTCTTGCCCTGCCGGGAAGGGGACGGGGCCAGTGGGGGCCGCGGGCGCCGCCGCCGCCGCCGCGCGCGGCTCCCGGAGCGGGAAAAGGAGCGGGGGCGGGAAAGAAAAGGGGAAAAGTTTATAATAAGGGATGTGTTAATCGGGCAGACGGGATGTTTAGATTAAACATTTTTTGTTATTGTTTAACTATACAACATCTGAGTCACTTTCCATGCACTCATGCCACTGAGGCTTATGTGTTATTTTTATGTATTACTACATATTAAATGTTTCTTTTATGTGACTGATATTAAAGTTGGGGAAAAATAGTTATTTGAATATAAAATAATGGGAAATCATAGGCACTCTGGATATACAGCTGAATATAAATATAACCTGCATTTTATGGGAGATCTGTATTGAAATCAAAGCTTCACAGAAGAGCATCCAGAAGAAAAACAAGTTTCCTGAGATGCTTCCTTAATCACTGATTTCATTTCCTACCTGGTAAATGCCAGGGAAGGATCAGCCTAGCCTTGCTACTATTAACAGCCTGGGCTGTGGCCAACTGGTAGACCTTTGCATTGCTGCTGTCTGTGCGGTACCTTTTTTCATGCAAAAGAAAAACGACAATATCTGGACTCTCCGTTGTTCGTCTTCCATCAGTAATATATTTTGAAAGAAAGCCCCGAAAGACAGAACAAGCACACATATCCACATCTGCGTTGCACAACTCGAAAGTTTGACTTTGCGGTTGCTTTCCATGTTTCTTCTTTTTGTCATCAGTCTACACGCCGAGTCTCAGTTCTAGATTCCGACTGAAATTTAGACCTGAACTTGGGTTCAAGTCCTTAATCATTGGTGTAAGAAAACCAAAGAGAGATAAAGAAGTCACCTTGACTATTTCAGATGAAAACTGATTTTGTTTTAGGTCCAGTTTGAATTTCTAGCAAATACTCTAGTCGCTTTGCATGTAATGATACCCAGTTACGACACATTTACTAACCACAGCATGTTTTGCTGCCAAAAATGCATCACATGCCTGCTATAAGGGGCCTCTGCTTGGCCATTGCCAGCTGTTGGATGAATGATCTACAGCTTTAAAAGGCCAAAGCAGAAGAATAGAGAAACACTGAAAAATCATATCCCCAGGTGGCCAGCAGAACCGGACGGAGAGCGACTCAGTTATGCGCTCCCGTTAAATGTGAGCAGACCTTATAAGGCAGAAAGCATTACAACATTTAAAGGGTGGTCCCGCAGGCAAATTCAGATTCATTCCAATGTCCCGTCCCCCCCGGAGCTCTGCGTCTAGCGGAATGTGCACGACCATCACCCACATGTGTTGCCCTGAGCCCGCGGCTGCCACGGCTTCCTGCCTGCAGGGATCGACGTCTCTTCGCTTCGAGAAGCACCCAAGGGGGTTCGGGCCTCAGCACTCGAGCTCGGACAGAGCCGGTGCCTTCCAGAGCGAAGGAAACCACCCGGAGGAAACGCGCGGGACGTCGCTCCACGACCACTCTGCTGTCATCAGCTAGGGAAGAGAGTCACAGTGGAAATAAGATTGATCTGCTCATTACACTGACAAAAAAAAATGCTGTTAATGGTGCCTTTAGGAGTCTCTGAGCTTGTTTGGTTTAGTTACTGGGAGCTGGAGTTTTCTAAATTATCAGTGGATTCACAGAATCCTCCTACATTCTTTGATTTGGCTGCGTATGTGAATGCTGCCTCCTATTCCCAGATGAGAGAGGCAATTTAAACAAATTGATAGCAGGGAATTTTCCCATACAGTTGCTATCTGGCAATCAGAGCACTTCACTGCATGTTAGGAATGAAAAATGTGCGTGTTCTTTTCAGCTTGGACTAGCCTTTGAGTTCCTCCTCCTTGTCTCAGGGTCAAACCAAGATAGAGCAGAATCTTCCAAACGGCAGCACTTTTCATTACCGCATTTCTCTCCAGAAAATGCCAGCCATAATCCTGCTCTGGGTTCGATCCTTTCACACACCTATCTCAGTTGCTGGCAAGTTTCAATGAAGCAGGGAAAACGGTAGCCTGAAAAGATGGAATGAAAAATAAAATGCACTGTATCAAAGGCAAGCAGCACATTTGTGAAACTCGTTCCCCATGTCTTCTTTATGTGCTGCCTCATATGCTTTGAGGAGCAATCAGTAAAGCATAATTGCTCTGAAGCTCGAGTTACTGGCCTAGATTGAAAATATCTCAAAGTCGGACTTACACTTTTGAGCCTTAAGTGGATTTTCCTGCAGGAGGACTTTCCAGAGGGAAAGGGGACACATTCAAAGGGGAATTCACCCCCTGCTACCATGAAACACACATACAACATGTAAAACCCCCTGTTTCCCTAGGGTTACAGGGCAGAGGGAGGTTTGAGCAAGCAGCGCGGGCACAGAGCCGCTCCACAACCAGCTCAGCGGTTCCGGCTGTTTCACTCCGCTCGTCTCCAGCACTCGCTCCCCATCGTGTCGGCAGCGACCGGGGCGCTCCCAGCGCTGGCCAGAGCCCATTGCAGCCCTCACTGCCCAGGGCCCGCGGCCACTGTGCCGGCCCCGCTTCCTGCCATTGTGAGCACAGCGGCCCTGGAATTCCATCCAAATGGATCTGACCCCATCGCCAAACAGCCCATGCATATTTCCCTGATTAGTATATTCCTGTGCACGGAGAGGGTGAAGTGGGGGCGGCGGCAGGAAAGCACTTTGCTCCATTCCTGCCAAGCTGATGTTGCTGGACTCCTTGCTCTGTGGGCTGTTTCCTGCAGAACGGCATCTCACCCATCAGCTACGGAGCTGATCCGTGCCCCCAGCACACATCTCGTCAGCAGTGGCTGCAGAATATGATAAAATAACGGCAAGAATGTAGTTCTTCACTTCTCTGGATGGCACTTGTGAAAAAACATTTACTAGGTGCTATTTGCACCTTGTGGTATAGAAAGCGCTTAGCAAATGAAGATGATGTCGTTTCAAATTTTCAAGTCCAAAATGCATTAGACCCTCTAATAGTACAGTCGTCAGCTTGTTATAACTTCCCACCAGGCTTGCACGCATTTTTTTCTTTCTGCACAGACTTACTGATTTTACCCCAGCTTTCCCTGTCCCAGACACGGCCTTGGTTTCTGCCTGTGAGAAACATTTTCTTTGCAGTTCCGAGACACTTTTTTTGCAGAATAGTTCATTCATTTTATTTCCTTTTTTATCCATAAGATTTTTTCGTAACTGTTCACTGCCGCTAAGCCTCTGACATGTCAGATGATGCCTCCGGCTCTGTTCCACAAGAACACACCGGAATGTCCTCCTTTCGTGGATGCAGGCATTTCATTCACAACCACTGTTTTCAGCTGTCTCTGAGCCTGGTACACTACAAATTGTGTTCTCGTCTCAGGTATCCATTTTCCTCCTTATATTTACACTCATATATCTATGCCCTTGTAAAATTCCTTCTGCCTTTTAACGAGGCCTCAAGATGTACAACATTGCTATAAAGCTGAATAGTCACCCGTTAGCACCCTAGTCTGCTTCCAGCTGCCCCATTTTGTTTTTCTTTGCTATATTCCTTCCAACAGGAGAAACTTCACAATTTCTTCCATGACAAGCTGCAGATATCTAAGAAAAAGTCACCACGGCCAGTTCTACCATCCAGTCCTACCCTCTGTCCATTCAACAAGCCCTTTCTAAGAGCCAGAAATTGAAAAAGCACTGAAATTTGCATCCATGTTTTGCCTTTGTAGCTAGTCTCCATTTCTGCCCTAGGGCAACCCCTGCATCCCCTGGGGATGGTTGGAAAGGTTAGAACTGCCTCTCTTCTCTCCTGACATTCAAAACCTCCATGTCTGTCTTAAACAGATTATTCTGAATGAAGAGTAAGGCCTCTATTCTCACTTTTACTCCTTCTGTATCCCAGATATTACTGCCTAGCAGATGTTTCCCTCCCTTCTGCACATCAGCACTCACAAGGGCACTGTTTCTCTGTGCTCTCCCTGATCTCAGTGTACATGCTGAAGCAGACATGCCAATTTACCAAACATTTCTAATCCTAGTTGAAAGTTATTCCAGGAAAGGACTATAATTTAGCATGTATTGATATAGTTCTTTGACATTCAGTCATTAAAGTTACAAGGAAGTCATGGGTTTGGGATACAAAGGATAATATAAATTGTGTTTCAATAGACTTAGGCCTTCCTAAAGGCATATTAATACTATGCATTGATCTCCAGGTACTTTGGGTCAGATCTTCAGCTACATGTCAGCATACCTCTATTGAGGTTAGTGGCATCATGTCAGTTTACATCTGGAGTAGCTGACCTGGCACGTGTAGCCCTGTATGACTCCTTCATCTAAGGAAATCTAAATATCTCAGACGTATTCATTAGATCTAAAAATGGGATAAAGACTTTGATGCCAGATTTATAAGCAAGGAACTGAGTCTTGGGAAGCCAAGATCCAGATATACTCCATGATATCTCCTGCCTCTGCTTGGATACACACCAAAATGCAACTAAGACTGGATTTTCTGTATGACTTGGCACAAGAGAAGTCAGAGGAAAATGTTGGCTGCCTTTGCTGCTGTAGGAGTCTCACACTGGGTCCCCCAAAACAGAAAAGCACATAACTCAGTCTACTTTAAAAACACATGAGGCTAGAGAAGGTCTAGCCAGGACCTTGCAGGCAGAACAGAATAGGAGCTCGGTGTTATGGATCCCAGCACAAGACCCTCATTTGATCCCCTTTGTCTTTACTGGGCTCAGTGCATGAAAAATAAAAATAAAATAAAAACATTTCCTGTGCATTGTGCTTTAACTTTGTCTGTCCACTTAACTATGCATTCCCACATAGTCACGTGCTACTGTTATGGTTTTAATTAGCAAAGGTTACACAGCTCTGTCTATTGTTTCAATAAAGTTTTGGCCACAAAGTTCACAGGACCAACCTGAACTGAAAACCAAAGTTATCAAGTAATCAAGCTAAGTGCATTTGTTGTAATTATGGGCCCATGTTTGTTTTTCTCCACACACACACACACACACACACACCTTCCTCTACTACCTTCCTTCCTCCAAGCCCCACTGCTAGCTTACCCTTTTGGACCAGTTTATTTTGCTTTGCTTTGAGTCATAATTCTGTATCATGTAAAGAGATAAATAAAATCCTATCTACATACCAGTCTAAGCTGACATTTTGATGGAAATTATATAGGTGTTATGGATGCACCTTGGCAACAGCAGGGAAGTAAAGGATGCTACAGAAAAGAGACACCATTGGAGCAGCCAGAGAACACTGAAACTGGGTTGTGTTTTGAACCTCCTAGCCAAAGGATTCAAATACCATCACTGAGAATTCATCCCAGAACAATAATGAGAGATAAAAACAGATTTGGACTGTCTTCCCCTTTCACTTCCATCCAAACTTGAAAGAAGCAGTAAACAGCTACATCACACATATTTTGGAATTAAAAGTGCACTTAGATGATTGATTATGGACCAGATTTTCTTAGTGTACTGGCAAAACGTGTGCAACTATATTGAGATTTTGGCCCCTGCATCTATAAAAAACTCTCCTCTTCTAATAGTGAAGAAGGTTGTTTCTGATAACCTACATAAAGTACCAATTGAACTGATACTTTACTCCATACGGCAGTTCTCTCATTATTTATATTTCACCTATCTTGATCTATACTATTAAGCTAGTCCATTTATTTTTTCGTACAATTTATCACTTTTTGTTTTCCATAAATTTGCATGAGGCAGTTAAGTTTGGATCACTGAAATGAATGTTTGTATTAAAGAAAAAAGTAATAGCTTAAAATGGCTTATTAACTAATTAAAAGTGTAGAAGCTCTTCTGTGGATAGTTTTACCTATTTAAGCTTTGCCTGTTTCTATGTAATTAGGCCTTTTCGGCATCCGGCTGTACTGATAGCAGTTTAACTCCCAGGCTGCTTCTGCCTCTCCTTAAATATTATATTGGAAAACCATACAATTTTTAAAGTACTTCAGTTCTTTTGATTTGTATTCTGGGCTCTGTGTATTTAATCTTTAGGTCCCATTTTTTTCTGAGAAGCTTGAAAGGAAATGGAAATCTTCCTCCTCCTCCTGCTCTTTTTTGGTATACATATATATATACACACAATATTCTCTCATGATTACATGACTCTAGGATGTCTAGAGCCTAACGAAAGCTAACCCTGTGGCTCACAACAACAATAACAGAAAACAGGTCCTTGCAACACAGCTACAGCACTGTGTAAAACAGGGTTTGGTATCCCAAGCTCCCAGGCACGCTCAGAAAACCCCTGAGTATCATCAGAACTGGTTAAACCAACTCTGAAGTCCAGTAGTGATCCCTTCAGGAGAAGTTCTCTAACTTAAAGGTTGTTCATGGCCACCATTCACCTATTTCTAGAAAAATATGTCATGGCTGTAGCATAGCAGCTACCTTCTTCCTTTTTATATATGCAACCAAAAAGCTTTTTCCGTAGAAAATCACATTCAGCTTACCTGGACTGTAAGATTTATCCTTCTTTCAAGACTTTAAGCGGTTCCAAGTCTCGTGACAAAACTAGGACTTTTAGATATCAATGAAAATCTTGTAACAGGAGAAGCCAAACCCTGGCTTTGGCTGATGGCAACTCTGCTTGGAATCTGAAAAAAAAGAGAAAAATAAGGAAAAGGACATAGACAATTCTGTGACAGAGCAGAGGTTAGATTTGATAGAGCAGGAGGGGAATTTTTATCCTTTCTTAAGAATACTAAAGGGGACACATTGTTCAGGATTCCTCAAAAGTTTGTCCAGAAAAAAAAATATTGAAGAAATATAACAGTAATAACTGTCCTCTTCTGCAGCACCTACTTTGTTTTCCTAACTAATGATGTTTTAAGCACAGCATTAATTAGCTTAGATTTTATCCAAACTTTCATGGAACTATTCACTCATAGTGAGAACATATTTCATCCTTAAATGCAAATAAGAAGCAGTTTCCTTTTAGAGCGGTAGATTCCCAACCACACTCTTCCTTGTAGCCAAATTTGACACTTCAACAATTAAAAAGGAAAAACTTTCTTGACTTTTAATAAGAACATAAATTTGAATTTTTTATATCTTTTTTTTTTTTAATTCCCTCATTAGTTTCCTAGCACATACAGGCATTTTTCATCTATAAATTGGGCATCTGAAAAAGACACACAACACAGTCAGAATCAATCGACAGTGGTATCAATAACATTTCATCTGACTCCATAAGAGAGAAGCAAAACCTAGTTTGTCTCTCCCAAGCACCTTTTTTTTTTTTTTTTTAATTTCCTTTAGGGTACAGAACAATTTACATTTTGTAAAAAACATGTCACTCTAACAGAAAGAAATGAGTGCTCCTCACGGAGAGTAATTTCTAACACAATGGCTGTATCATACTCATATTACATTGAAAATGAGTGGCCGAGATTAGTTTTGCACTGGAGACTTGTCATTAGCTATTTCATTGCTGTGCTCTAGAAAGTCCTGTAATTAAATCTGACAGGCACAAGAAATTACTTAACATTATGCTAGTACAACACAGAGCTCTTGAGGAAGGCCAGAACATCAGATATTCCCATTTCAGGCTTCTTTAGTTCTCAATGACCAGTGACAACAGTACGTTACTGCACGAGTGCATCTACCTATTGAATCCAGCCTCTGATTCAGTCTGCCCTCGGATAAGACATTCAGCTACCACAAGGCTGCTCTGGCTTCGCAGCCCAGAGCATGGAGAAACAGGAGGCGGGATGCTTTGACTTGTACCAGTTGGCTTGTACTTTACAGCTGAGATATAGATGATAAAATGTCATGTTGTCCTTATGCCCTTCCTGGCAGTGACCGTTGTGAGGCTACATCCAGTTCATTTTCTGCTTAGCTAGCTTGCTGTTACACACTGAGTGTTGAGGAAAGATATAACAAATAATGAAACAAGGAATAAATGCACAAAGCCTCCTGATGGCTGAAATTCTACAAGAGTCTCTCTTTTTTTTTTTTTTCCTAACCAGGGCAGGGCTGTTGCTTTTGTTTTCTGCTTGTTCTTTTTCTGTTTCTGTCATTTGGTTTCTCTGGTTCAGTTTCTCTGACTCTCTCTTTGATAGCAGCAACATAAGAAGAGACTACAAAGGAAAAAGATTTGGAGATTCCTAAAAATCACATCTCTTTTCTGTCTCCACATTTCCAAGTTCTACGAGTAGGCAGTGAGAGCAACATGAGGGAGAGGGAAATCAAGAAAGCACATTCTTATTCCAGTCTTTTATTTCCAGCTTTTCCTACCTTTTTTTTTTTTTTTCTGTGAAAGAGTTGAATGAATCTAAAACAGCATTTCTAACAAGAGGCTTCCAGTGCCTAAGAATACATGAGCATAGGGACAGGAATCAGAACTTGGCTATAATGGTTAGAAAATATTTTAGCCCTGGAGCTTGTGACAGGCTTATTCCTTATGCTATGACTTGCCTCTACTTTATCCCCATAGCATCTCCTCAGTGCTGCATGCATTCACATATGCTGTACGCATTTGCCAACAGTGGCACTACAGAGGGAGCAGCCACACACATGTAAGCATCGATACCTGTAACGTACTTACCATTGATATCTGCCTGCATGTTCCCTAAAAGCTGCTAGGATTTAGTGCTGTCCTTTTTGTTTTTTATTTTATTTCTCTCACACACACATCAGGAGCTCTTATCTTTTCTATAAAAGCAACAATTTGATTTTAAACCAAAGCTTGTCATGTGATTTGAGCTTGCCAAAGGCAACAGCATCCTATAGAGTCTGATAACAGAAAAAAAAAGGAAAGAAATTGTGATACATTCTGAGAATTACATAAAAGTAACCTTCTTTTAACACCCTGTGGTCTTCTGTGAAAACAAAGTTACACAACAAAGAGAAGCAAACAGCAAATTTCTACTGGATAGATTTTTACTGGTGTTTCCTTAAATATCAGTATTATCTGTTCAGCATCTCAAACACTGGTTCATATGATCATAGATTAATACTGTCTGGAAAGGACTTTATCCAGGGCAACCTCCTGCTCAAGTATAGTTGGCTAAGAACAGGTATATTTTAGGTGTAATCCTCAAAGATTTTGTTTCTGTCTTAAAAACAAAACAAACACACAAAACCCACTTAAAACTAGAAAGAAGCCTAAACTTTAGAAAACATTTTACATTTTACTCTCTTAAAAAAAAAAAAAAGGTATTTAAAGAGGAGAGAAGATGGAGATTTCCCATTATCTAGTACCCTGTAAAGAAGGCAGGGAAAGACCAACTCTTCCACTAAAGAGATACAGCAGCACATATGAGGGAGGTCTTGTTGCAAACTTCTGTTGTCACATCTGACCATTTAAGACACAACAGGTAAACTATTTTTGCCTTCACTAGGGTTGATTGCCACATGATTTTATCCTAATTACACTGATGTAGGCCAAGACTGATCATAATCAAATCTTCAAGTCCCATTAGAAGAGAGCTGTGGAGAAAGTGTTAACTAATGATTATATTCCAACAGAGGCAGTATGATAAACAAGAAGCAGCAGAGGAATTCAAGAAAAGAAACAAACCATCTTCCTCTTCACCCCAAACCTCCTCCAAAACTAAATTTCCTTCCAAATCTGACACCTTTTGACATGCTTTTTTTTCTCATAGCAAACTTGACTTTAAGCCCAGGAGAGCTTAAGGGTTCCTAGGAAAGCAAGCGGCTCGACAGCAGAGCAACAGAAAGCTAAGAAGGGCCACATCATGTGAGGAGCTCTGAGCCGAGTGAGCTAATGCATAAAAGGATCAAGTAGGAAGTTGCTAATGACAGATGAGCTCAAAATGGAACTGTTCCTGGGATTCTCAGGTGCCAATTAGATGCAAAAAATGTAACAAAGGAAAATGCAATAGAACATTAAAAACACACACACACACACACACTAAAAGGATCTATTAGGTGTGAAGGCTTCCTAGCCTCATCTCGAGGCACTTGAAAATTGCTTTAACAAAGCTTTGGAAAATACATCTCCAGAAAAACATATTGCATTGACAAGGGGAAAACAACAGCGTGTTCCAGAGGGTCTTTTCTATCTCTAATTACCATGACTTCAACCGGACATGCCCAAAAACTTCTAGAAAGGAATGCACATCAACACTTACATAAGGACATGGGCCCCTAGAGAGGCGTATGTGTAATTGCTCCAGCAAAGAAACATCATCTAACTGGTCAGGAATGAAAAGATATTGTACACAAAGGCAGCACTAGTTCAGCTGTGCAACTTCATAAAAAAAAAAAAAAACTATTACTTATCATGAGTAGACTCCCAGCTTAACCTAGGCTATAGATTTCAACAAGGCTTTCTATCACAGCTATTAATGAACTTCACGCATTTCAAATCTTTTAAAAGTTTCAATTAACACTTCAACTCAGCAATATTTTACAGAAAAAAGATCAGATTCAGTTCAATTCAAAAATTCATTCGAATTCAAGTCCAGATTCATTTTGGACAGAAGTTGCAGTATGTTGCACATATTCTCTTTGTCTGTGCCTGTCCTCAGAACTAATGACTGTAATAAGAATTTGAACTGATTGAATTCTTATGGTTAACACTATTTAAAGATAAAAAGTACTTTTTAAGGCACATTATGGTATTTATCTTTATATCCTATCTGCTGAAAAAAAAAATAAACTGTAAAAAAGATTTTGAAAAAAAAATCAGTTTTTACATGGCTTTAAAATAGTAAACAACATTTTTTGAGACATAATTTCTTACCACAAGATTTCAGCAATGTTATATTTAAGGTTTTTGTTTACAGTTTTCCACTCGATACACACATTAAAATGCCATAGGGGATTAAAAACAACAACAAACTTGAAACCACATCCATTAAACATTTCCTGAGAGGGAAAAGGAATTACCGACTTTTTTATTGTTTTATTTTTAATAATAAGAAAGCAGAGTGGCTCTGTTTGAGTAGCAAGTTCTGAGGACTTGTCAGAACAAACATTACTAAGTCCTAAAGTGGTGATCTTGACTGCTATTAAACACTGTTCTGAACTAAAGAGCTCCTTGCATAAACAAGGTAAACAAGGTAAAAAAGGTTAAATAAAAGGATTAACATAAAATCAGCATGTGAGTATATAACTGTGTCAAACTACTATCACTGCCTTTTAGTTTCCAAGGCAAATGAGTAATATTAAGGAATATATTAGGAAGAGAGCAGCATAGAAAGGCTGAGAGCCCTCCCCAGCTTAACATGGAGTAAAATCTTTTAAGTCTGAAATGGGGGAACCCCCTTGTAGGGGTGGGGGCTTCCCCACCACAAACTCTGCCCTCCAGCTCCAAGGTGGATTTCAGGCATGAAGCTTGTTGGTGTGGAGACGAGTGGGAAACACACAAGCAGGCACCTCAGTTTCATGGTATCACCTTTGTTGATGCCGAAGATAAATGGCTAAGGAAAACAAGATTTACAGTTTGGGATTTTTCTGGCATTAAAATGGTAGAGGAAAAGCTCTTTGCTAAGTGCTCCATAGTGATATGACCCTTTTTTACTCACTCGTAATATTCAAATTACAATAAAATCTATAATAGTGAGAAAGCTATATTTTAAAAAAAGATCAGGATATGAACTTCTACCCAGTCTCAAAGGGAGATGAGGCATTATTATTATTATTATTATTATTTTGTTATTGTATTTGAGATTAGCCTTAACAAGAGCTATTTTTGAAACTGAAACACAGTGAAAAATGCTTGGGTAGAGCACCAGGCTTTCCTGGGGCGCTGCTCCTTAGTTGAGTTTTTAAACATTCTAGGAAATGTCTCAGGACAGTTTTCACCCCCTGGGTGAAACCAGAGACCTATCAATCCGTGCTCTTTTAGGATCACTGACCTCCTTGGCCGTGCTTGTGTTCCCCAACATGCAATCCAGGTAGATATGGCTCCTGAGTGTTTGAGTGCAATAGGTGGAATAAAGTGTTGCTTTGCTTTTATTTCCTCGCGAGACCCTCGAGAGCTGTATGATTTGCAGCTTATGTTTAACATTACACAGCCTACACCCACTAAAATATGATTTTTTTTTAATTGCCACCATAGTTCTATATGCTACAGAGACTTCCTATGCCTGTGCATGTCCATAAGTATTACCCCAAACTCACCATACCCATGCATGTGCCCACTCCTGGGTTTTTTCATGCCAAAAGTGCACTTCAGAAACTTACGTTTTTTAAGAAAAACAGCCTAGCTAACAGATAGACTGCACAATGTAGATACACCACGATTAATTTAAGAAACCCACCTTTAACTCATTGGAGGCAACATGTCTACAGCTAAATGTGCACTTAGATGCTTTTCTAAAGTGAGAACTTTAAGATTTGCAAGGAATAGGTGCAAAATAAATCAAGAATTTAACTTACTATTCCCTTTTCTCAAATGTGAGTGCATGACTGAAGTTTTGAGGGACAATTTAATACATAAGTTAAGTAGAATATAAGCTGGAATAAATGCTTTATCTTTAATGACCATTATAAATTCTCTGGAATGAAAAATTACTTTTGATGTACATTTTCTGAAATCACTTATGAAATAAGAAATATTCCTAACAGTAGTGCATGACTTTTAGGTCATTTTCCTATGCAGAGAAAATAGTGGGCACCCATTCCCAAGGGCATAATATAGCCTTACTTGTATCCTTATTTAAGATATATAATTAAATGTGCACTGGATTAAAAATATTGCTATATAGGGATCCTACCAGTTCTACAAATAATTTAAGCAATGTCCACAGGATTATCACTGGAGAATTGTAAGATGCCTTGATAGCTGACAACATTCTCAGAAAGGCACTATTTTCTTTCTCACAAAACTGAGTATTTCAGAAGAAGGAAAATAAAAAGTCATCCATAAAATTGGCACCTGCTCAAACATACAGTGAAATAAATTTTGAATCTGCCCTAAGTGGCTTCAGCCAATGTTTTGAAAGCAGACGTTTGGTCGGTTGCCTTTGTCTCTCTAGGCTTCTCTGCACCTGTTTCATACTGTACATATCTGAAATTCTTCTGTATTCTTTATCATTTCAAACACAGGAACATAAACATCTCTGCTTTTCCTGAAATGACTGTCAGTGTGTGTGTGCGCACACATCACTGAAACTTCCTAGACTCAGACGCTGTTTTCTTTTGCCAGACACCACTGTGGGTCTTCCTGAACAACAGGCAGTTTTTTTCAATAGCAGCTTGGAGCTGCTAAGGAAGAATAGAAATTCATTTTCTAAGACAGGATGCCAAGAGGACAGCAATTGAATGGTGCTGGCTGGCCACTCGACGCCAGGCAAATCAAGAATGCAGCACGGTCCCCAGGGAAATAGTTCAGGAGCCTGGAGTGCCCGATAAACCTGCAAATAAAGCCTTCTTAGGCAACTGTGATAACAATGTGCCACATTCCAGAAGGGTGGAAAACAAAGGTTGCACAAGTCTTTGCAAAGCAGCACTCCCATACATAGCTGTGCTTTCAAGGAAAAGTTAGAGGAAAAAAAAGGTGGGGAGGGGGGTAAGTTTTTCATTCCTGGTCATTTTTTGAAAACAAAATCAGAACAGCTAAGGGTTAATTGCTCTCAAAAGCCTTTACATAAATGATTGCCCAAAGTAGCTGTAACACTCTTTCACCTTTAAGAGGCAAAACCACTGCTACTGTAAAGCCTGAAAATTTAAACATTCAAAAAACTCCCGCATGCATTTACAATGCTGAGGAAGGAGGTAAATGCCTTAAATAAAGAGCTGATAAACAAATAATTCTACAGTATAATACACAAGAATTTTTTTTTGAATGGGGTGTTAACCACCAGGTAGGAAGATTAAGTCAATCTTTAAATTGAGCTTCTTTCCCTTTTCATTTAGGTACTGTGCTGTATTTTGTAGATATGTTGCCTCTTTCTCATTGTTTGTAAATTGAGCATAAATTGTCTGAGATTCATTCATTATCTGCGTTATTCAAATCCATACAAACAGTAGGATCACGAAATGACTGCAGCCAGAATTTTCTCCTCTCAGTTAATTATTCCTGGTGGGTGACAGGCCGAGTAAAGAGGTTTGCGGGGAATGGTGGGGAGGAAAGGAGTGGAAAACCAAATAAAATACCCTTGCTAAGGTGATGGACAATATTCTACCATGTACCTAAGAAATATGCGATACGGCATGAGATTGAACAGGAGAAGCATAACTTGGACCGACCTGGACACCAAATAAGGAAGAATCAAAAGCATCCCAGAATTCACAAGTCAGTCTTACTGCACATCTGTGGATCATCTCAAGCTTATTTATTCTCTCACCCTGTCTGCAGGCTCTGCTAGGCTCGAGGTTGTTTGCTTCCACTTCAGATCTGAAGCAGCCCTGATACATCCATGAGCTCATCTGCTTCATTGCTCCAGGTGTTCCTGCCAAGAGCAGTGCAAAACAGCACAGAGTTTTCTTGTTTTGCTTTGTAAAAGCTGTCTGACGTGGTCAAAGATCACTTCCCTGAAGCAGAGTAAGGCAGTGTACCTCGCAACTCAACAGCAGGATGAAGGCCTTCCTGCCAAGGCCTGAAGCCAAAGATCATTAGCTGACTTACTGCAAAATAAATCACCACTGAGAGAGCAGTAGAAAAAGTAGAAAACCAAAAATAATAGTTTGATAAAAAGCATCCAAATTACTGCATTTCAAAGGGGAAAGCTGGATACCAAAAAGGAAAATACCTGGAAGACTGCCAAGACATCAGCTGAACTCTGCATCAAGGCTGTGTACAAAGCTAAGGTAGGCACTTCTCCCTATTTCTTAAAGGCATCCAAAACTTATCCACGAATGAGTGTGAAACACATCCACGGCCAGAACAGTAACAAATTGTCTCTAGAAGAGGACCTGCTGGGCAAGGGGCATCACCGTGATGTGACTTGAGAACTAGCAAAGCCCACGTGTGAGCAGGGTCCCACACAACAGCTTCCATCTCTGGCGCTGCTGAAGGGATTTTACCTCCAGGCCATGTCACTTGTCCGTACTGCTCTTCATGCATTTTTTATTTTCCATCTCCAATTGCAAGACTTTCTCTCACAGACTTCAGAGGGCACTGTTCAGGCCATCTTATTTTAAAAACTGAATAGATAAAGATCAGTCTGTCACCTGCCACCCTTTGGGTCATGCCAGGACTGGGAATTGCCCTCAAACCCTTCAAAAATCTATAAATAAGGAAAACATCAACCTTCCAATCAGAGAAAGTGATAAAGAGCTAATTAATCTGTGCAATTTGCTTCCCTAATTGTCTATGGAATAAAAATTCAAAGATTGCCATTAATTTTACCGTTTCCAAGAAGTTATGCAACAGAGTCAGCCGTTTGCTCTACTAGTAAATCACATACTAACAAAGCTTTCTCATTTCATCTTCCCTCCTTTCTGTGCTTCTGAAGAGATACAGAGCCATAGGAAAAAAAGTCAAAAGTTACATTGGCTATTGACTTCCACAGTGTGTTCCTTCCCCTCCTCCCACCTAATACCTGTTCTCAGCAGCCAGATCCCAAAGAAAGCTGTCTACCTAACTGATGGTTAAAAGCACTAAGCAGTTGGGAAACTCAGGACTTCTTTTTCTCCAATCACTTGAGAACTCACAGTCTATGTAAGTACCTGAACTGTGCAAAAAAAAGGCAATGTAAGTCAAAAATAAGCTATATCCAGGTTACTTTTCCCCCATCCCTACGCAGCCAGCTGTTTTTCACAAAAGCTCGCATCTCCAGATGATTCTTCCCCTCACCTTCACACATATTGAAGACAAATATGAATCTGGTTTTGGATCTGCGATCTGAATTTTCACCAGTATTCAAAGTTGCTTGGATTGAATTTTCCATTTCATACACACCTGTAGAGGTTAATTAATTTGGGGAAAATAAGAATAGTAAATCATGATACAAAGCCTGCAAATAAATATATATAAAATTCTTAATAGAACTTACTTACTGCTGAATGTATATAATCATCACAAACGTATTCTAAACCTGACTCTTGGTTTCTACTTCCTCATATTCAAAAATCTCCTGCACAATTATATGAACGTTTTCTTGCCACCCTCCCTAGGTTCCCAGGACCTTCCTGGATATATGTTCACTTCATTATTGTTTAAAGGTGAAAAAAATCCATCCCAGTAACTCACTCTGGCAAAGTCTAACTTGACATGTTAAACTGAAGCAGAGTGGAATGGTCTAGGGGCTTCCAAGCAGAGGAGATAAAAAACAAAACAAAAAAAAACACCAGACAACCAACCAACAACAAAAATCCCCCACAGCCTTCTTTCCATTTATTTCACAGTGATAGAGCTCAAGGGCCTGCAACAATAGAAAACCAATCACATTGAAGACATCCAAAAATACACACTTATCTACAACAAGTAATTAATGAAGTTGCCACAAGGATGTTAGGGGTCCTTGATAGACCCATATGGGTCTACCCATGGTTGGTACTATGGGTAACAAAAGGCAGGTGAGCCATTCAGTTATGGACAGAAGCGATGCTTCCTGCCCACATGCCCCAACACACAGCTAAAGATTTTCCCCACTTAGATTTATTATTTCTGAAACATTTTGACTGGGTAGTTAGGTCGCTGGGGGAGGGGGGAGCTGGAGGGGAGGAAGAGGGAGTATGGGGAGGAACCTACAGTGTTTGTACAACAACCTACAAAATGAGCTAAATAATGAAGTTCTGAGTATTTATGCCAACTGGACACCTTCATCCCCAAGGATCATTGGCACTCTGAAATTTCAGTATCGAAATTTCATTTCCCTTTTCTGCTTGCAAAATCAGTTCCCAGGTTATTTTTTATTATTTTATTTTTTTCTAAGAAATTAAGCAGCTGTGACATGGAACTGAATTAGCTTTCATTCAAAACATGTTTTGCAACACGTTTGATTTCATTAAGTGCCAGCAAGAAGATAGACAATGGTCTTATTTATGAAGGCAGGATCTATTGTCTAGGCTTAATTAGATGATTATTATACTTCCCCTTTTGTTATTGCAGACTCTTAATTCTTTTCCTAAAGTGATGTGCTTTGAAAGGTGTTTTCCAAAGAAAGCAGAAGACATTTGTATTCTTTCTAATTGCTCAGGAAATTAAAACATGCCAAACTTATTCAGCTAATCAGCTTGAAGTACCTTGCTGCTCACTGCCAAAACTGACCTGTAACATCTCTCTCCCCTGCTAGATTTCCAACCATACATTTACTTCCCTTCACACTTCTATATCACTGAGCAACCTTTTTTTCCATAGGATATTTCCTCTCACCAGTTGCTCACTTCCCTATAAGGAAGGAAATATATGTTAATAGATACCTTGAATTTTGCTGTCCAGACATCAGCATGCCATACTGCTGTTGATGGAAGAAGTTATTTCTGAAGGAAGAGAAGGTGTCACTTCCAGAGGCAAAGGGGAATATTGATTTTTTTTGTGACATCCTCCATACCACAAAGGTAAACAGTAGAAAACAGGTAAGCAGGATGACAAACAAGTATTTTTTTCTTTTTGTCATTAAATACTGCGATCATGGGGAGAAAAAAAAAAGGTATACACATCTTCACGGGTGAGGAGTTCTAGGACTTGAAATGAGTCATTAGTCACTGTTTTGTCCAGTAAAGAATGCAGCTGAACACTATGGGAATTGTCTGCATCTTCAAGTCATTTCCGTTAGCACCATATGAGACCCACTAATTAAATCCTTTAAAGGTTGAGCTTTAATACCTTAGTTATAGTGACTGGTATGTAACAGGATTTGTCTGCACAATCTAGGCTACCCATTCCCATCTACCTGTGTATGCGGACCCCCTTCCTTCAGAATTAATTACTTCTTCACTTTTATTTCATATTATGGAAAACGTTCAAAGAAAACCAGCCAAACTCTACATGTCCGGCAAACATCTCTGCTTTTGGAAATGCTCCAAATAGGGTCTTCCTACATACAGTTTTGATTATGTAGCCACTGCACAGTTTTTTTTTTTTTTTAATCTTTCACAAGGACCTAAAATGCTACCACAAGAGAAATGATTTACAACAAAATTGACCCTTTCTCTTGAAACTGGATCAACGCACTCACAACATTAATAGCAACAAAGAATTATAGGCGAATTGCATTTATTAATTTATTCTCTGCTTTTACTGCTGCTTCAGCAAATCCTGGAGTGCTTGCCTATGGAAATCACTGGCATGAAACATCTGTCCAAAACTTTTCTATAGAAACAAATCAGAGCATGTTTAAGATAACAGTAATTGTCCTGAAGACTTACAAATATCTTCACTATTGAGATAGGGAGTCCTCTCTTTACCCATAAATCATATGTGCTACACAGAATTGCCATCAGGGCTTCCTAACATTCTCCTTCCCTACCCCTCCAGCCCTCCTCTTACAGGGCACGACTCTAGGAGAATAGTGAACACTCACAGGAGGAAACCATCCCACCCCAAGCCCACTCAGCCCACAGCTCCTTTCAGACCATATTAAGATCTTGTTCTGGTGGCACTGCCAACATGAAGTCATCTGCAATGCATGAAGTCACCAGTATATTTCAGAAAATATCCTAGATCTCTGCAAAGTTTTGAAATGGAATGAATACCATTTTTTCCCAAATTTATTTGTTTATAAGATATGTACCGAGTTCACGATTCATAGCTTATCAAAAATAAATTTAAAATGCTGTTACGTTCTGTAACCAGAGCTGTGGCAGTGCTCATCTAGCAAAGCAATAGTGTTAACCTAAGATATTCTCAGATACTTGCTATTTTCTAAGTAACAGAGTTTCCAGTGTAAAAGATGAGACTAAATCAATATACCCTTTCCCCTTTCTTCACTCCAGCACAAAACACACAAGAACCATGTCGCTGTAATTTAGAGCCCTGAAAAAATCTCACACATTTTTTTGTTTGAATTCCCCTATTGCCACCCAGTAGATTGTGTATTGCTCCTATGAAAAAAGATAAAGGCAAGGAAGAAATTTTACTACTGTATGCCTGCAAGTATTCTTTTTCCCCTACAGGACAGTTCTGGCTTGAGTCAGTTACCACATGTCTTTTATAGAGCCAAAAAGAATCAAAGGGGCCTTCAGTCAGCTGACTACTGTGTCAGTCTTTAGAGGCCCTGGGAAAGGGATTCCCTCAGGTTAGGGCATCAGGCAACAAGTACTCAGTCCTAATATCAGCATCCAGTGATAGTTTTGCTTGTACCTAGTATAGTAGCATTTTTTTCCTTTTAATTCATATTTCATAAAGGTTTTTTGTTTGGTTAGTTGGTTTTGGCTATTTAGTTTCTGTTTCAAATTGTGTAATGGAAAAGTTTTCTTTTCAATAGGCCATTTAAAGGATCCAACCAATAAAGTGCAACAAAACACAACCTAGAGGACAAGAATGTTTGATAGTACTTATGTATGAGACTGTATTTGCAGTTTTAATTGCACCAAGCAATTATTAACAGATAATCGTAGATACTTTGATGCATGTTCCATTGGAACAGGGGGGTCAGTGATGTAGAGAAGCTTCATTCCAAACAGGAAGTTAGAGAGAAAATTCCAGCAGGGATTAAAAGCAATTTAAGTGAAGAGTATCCTCACTGAAAAGAGATGCTCATATTCAGCACAGCTGCCAAGAAACGTACAGCATGAATATGCCCAGGCAAACTGTTAAACAAAACAAAAGCAAAGTTTTTATAATCCATTAGCAAATATTAAGCAGGATTTTTCATTTTGCAGGATCCGTACATACTAGGAATTATGTCTTTACCGCAGTTTGCATTAGCTCTAATATGTAACGGACAGTAAGTACCTTCATTTTGTATCAAAATAGCTGACTAAAACAGTGAAAGAAATAACTTCCATGTTATACATACAGGAGCGTAGTCAGGGAATGCAGAAATGCAGCTAGGAAAGCTAAGGCGCAGCTGGAACGCAGCCTGGCAAGGGATGTTAAAAATAACAAGAAAAACTTCTATAAATATATTAACAGTAAAAGGAAGATCAGGGGAAATGTGGGTCCTCTAGTGAATGGGATGGGCACCCTGGTTACGAAGAACACAGAAAAAGCAGAGCTGCTGAATGCCTGCTTTGCTTCAGTGTTTACCAAGGGCAGCCCTGTAGAGTCCCAGGCCCTAGTGACAGGAGAAGAAGACGGGAGAAAGGAAGACTTGCCCAGGGTAGAGGAAGATTGGGTCAGAGAGCACCTAAGGCACCTCGATACCAACAAATCCATGGGCCCTGATGGGATGCACCCCAGAGTTCTGCGTGAGCTGGCCGATGTCGTAGCCAAGCCACTCTCCATCATCTTTGAAAGATCCTGGAGAACAGGGGAGGTGCCGGAGGACTGGAAGAAGGTCAATGTCATGCCAGTCTTCAAAAAAGGCAAGAAGGAAGATCCGGGCAACTACAGGCCGGTCAGCCTCACCTCCGTACCTGGAAAAGTGGTGGAACGGCTCATACTGGCCGTTGTCTCCAGGCACGTGGAGGACAAGAAGGTGCTCAAGACTAGTCAGCATGGATTCGC